>WWET01000147.1:117802-131819 GCA_011038615.1 Limnodynastes dumerilii | reverse complement strand
AAATATACAAGATAGTTATACAAAAACTCATTTCTCCGGAACACCTTATCCTTTTCCAAATGTTTTAGGTACTAAAATAAATTCTGGACCTAAAGCTTGTATATGACTGCAGGTTCATCGAAAACTTTTACAGTCCCTCAAATAATGACAACAGTGTTTATATTCAAGCCGTTTTAAGCTAAAATAAGAAAATCAAAAATTGCTCTCCACGTATCACCAAATAAAGCACCCAAATAGAGGCCTCACCTTCTTTAACAGGTGGAACGTCGTCGCTACCATTCATATCCTGAGATGGAAGTTTACCCGATTCTACGGCTTCCCTGGGGGTTGCGGTCTCCGAACTTAAAGGACAAAAGAGACCATGATTATAATAAACACGGACCTAATACTGCAAAAGTATATAATGAAGAAATCAGTCTGCCTCTGCCCGGCCTCTTCCTGTCCTTTGTGGAACGTTGGTAGCGGAGATAGGCGATGTCTGCACTCCATATTCAAAGCAGACTTATGAAAACTGAATCAGAGGTAAAAACAAACGTCCACCAATTGCTGATCGTTACATTGGTGTCTAGTGCCCTAACCCCACAGAGAGAATCCTGGCACCATTAGGAAAGATATATAGATATATATATAGATATATAAGCTCCACTTATGGCAGGCCTGGACAACCGGTGTCTCTCCAGGTGTTGTGAAACTACGGGTCCCAGCATGCTTTGTCAGGTATCAGCTATGTCTATGCAGCTAAAGTATGCTGGGAGTTGTAGTTTTGCAACACCTGGCGAGTCCCAGGTTGGTCAGGCCTGCCCTATGGCATCCAGAATTTGCTGAGCTTTGACTCCTTTACATTGGTGGCAGACAACTTCAGTAACAAGACCCAGTTACGTGTCCCCCAGAATCCCTTCTCATGGATATACCAACCTCCTCTCTTTAGAAAGATCCGTGAAGACAGCCCAGCCTTCTTCACAATTGTTAACAGTCCCATGCCATACTGAGGACCCAGTATCGGCTGAGGTAGCGGAAGAGGGGGGTGAGGAGGCATCTGGAAGTGTGGAATCAAAAGTGGCCGTCCACGTGGAGCCTGCACATAATGACAGCAGGGATAAGGGAAACGTGAAGGGGAGTTTTAATGCATACAGTGTTTTTTATTAGCTTGCATTTTTTGGGGGCGCTACAAAATATCCGCAGAGTAGCACAGTTGAACATAGGAAACGCAGTAAGATGGCATACAGGGCAATACAGCGGTAACAGGGTAAAACAATGCAAAAGTAATAGAGGGTGTGAAATTAGGAGGGGGTGGGGGAAGAGAGGAATGAAGGTCAAATTATTAGGATGTGGGCAGCTGAGGGGAGGATGAGGTTACTCAGGGAGGTTGTCCTGGGGCAAAGGAGAGGTGGGGAACCAAGGAGGACACAAGGATGTCGTATGGTTCTGCTCACAAGAGCTTCCAAGGGTTGGGGTAGAGCAACAAGGATAATGAAAGGGGGTGATGGGGTGAAGGGACTGTAGCCATTGGCTACATAAAAATAAAGATGACAGGTCAACAACAACAATCACGGGCAGGCCAAAGCTACCTTCTAAAGCTTCTGGCAAAGAATTAGCAGTGGAAGGATTGGTTCCATCACCACCGCCAGAGTCTTCCTCCTCCTCGTCAGAGTCCCGGCTGTCCTCACTATCCGTGCTTCCACAGCTCCTAAAGAGAGATTGTTCACACAGCTCAGTCACAACACAGCATGAACAGGAAACAAGAACGCGCTCCTGAGCGGAGGCAGGGATCAGGTTTAGTATTCACCCTCTCTTATAACAGAGGACAGGAAAACTGTCTTCTTGCCAATTGGGCAAACCGACACTATAGGCAATAAGTGATAGGATTGATTCAGGACAAAGCATTCAGACGTCACCCTCTTCCTTTCTTGATAGATTCCAATAACCGGGTGGGTTGTGGTAACTACAGTACAGTAAAGCTGGATATGCCCTCATCCAATTGGTCAGACATTGGATTAGTGTGTATGCCGTCACTAGGTTGGGTCAAATGATTTTAAAACCTGCTTAATATCAGGAGACCTGACTGCCAATCACCTGACCAATGTTTACTGTAACACTGGACAAGTGTGTATCATGGATTGGGTGCTGTATCTGTGTAACATTGGACAAGTGTGTACATGGATTGGGTGTTGTATCTGCTGTAACATTGGGCAAGTGTGTATCATGGATTGGGTGCTGTATCTGTGTAACATTGGACAAGTGTGTACATGGATTGGGTGTTGTATCTGCTGTAACATTGGACAAGTGTGTATCATGGATTGGGTGCTGTATCTGATGTAGCATTTGACAGTGTGTATCATGGATTGGGTGCAGTAACTGCTGTAACATTGGACAAGTGTAGATTGGGTGCATCTATGACCTAGGTCTGCTGTAGGATTGAGAAAATAGTCTGGTGAGGACTTGGAAAGGAGGTGTGTGGCCAGCTTAAGGGCATGCTAACCGATGCCTGTTAGATCCAGAGTTCTGATCTTTCCCCTAAGGTCAAGGTTGCATCAGAAATTTAAAGATCGGGTGCACACACTGAAACACCATGGAAGCCATTGGAGTGGACAATACAGACAGGTGAAATATGCAATGTGGGGTATGTAAAAATCACTACTCTGTAATAAGTACAGAGGTTTCAGCCAGATAAATGATGAGCCACTAGATACTTCTGAAAGGTATTAAAACCTCCTGAATCTGGCCTGAACAAACAGCGGCCCACCACATAACAAGAAACTGCGAGGACATGCTGGGCATAGATAGTTTCCTCTATAAACTGTTTCGACATGAAAACATCCATTTGTGAGACATTAGTTTACATAGATAAATGTTGCTTTTAAATTTGAACGCGATTCAAACTATTTACTAAGTTTAATGTCATTCATATGACTGACAGATTTTGGACAAACGGAAAATGTTGATGACGATCAGTTCCCCGGAAAGAGAACAAGTCTCTTGCAGTTTATTTTACAATCCTCACCTTGTGCCACTACTCTGCATAGTGCCTGAGGAAAACCTTAGGTCCTTTTCCTGCCAAATGTCCTCCCCGTCAGAGCATTCATCTTCATCGTCGTCAAACTGCTGAATTCGCTCTTTGTAGCAGATTTCAAAAAGATTGGAATTTGGCTGAAAATAAAAAAAATTAAAAAATAAACTACTTAAAAATGAATAACAGTTTAACACAGTATAAGCTATAGCACAAGCCCAGGCCGATCACAGCATGGGGAATGCAGGGAGAGAGTGGAGCACAGACAGTTAGGTTTAGGCTGCCAGTCAGTTCGGGCTGGGGTTAGGCCGCCAGTCAGTTCGGGCTGGGGTTAGGCTGCCAAAAATAGTATAAGTCACTGTATCAATATAGGCTATCTGATCTAGTGCCGAAAAATGACTGTGGTTAGCATTTCTTTGCCAGGATGTTATCTGTTGAAATTCCGATCTTCAGAATGGTGAACCAAACCCTCTCAAACTGAGAAAGTTTAGGAGCCATCGGTCTAACGTATTACTCTTTATAAGTGAAATGTAAACAAAAACAAAAAAAAATGCAGTGAAGACTTACACTTTCCTCATCAGCGTTCAGCGAAAATGTGATGTTGGCTGTTTTGTCAAAGGGAGCACTAATGAAATGAAAGAAATAAAAACACAAAGTAAGATAAAATAAAGAATTTTTTTTGTTTTTGGCTCTCTGGCACGTTTCTAGTAACAATTCCACGTCAATTGCTTTGCTTTCATGCAGTGCCAACACCAACACCACCTGTGCCCATTCACCTATCGGCTCTGAGCAATGAGAAACCGCCAACGGTGGTTCCCGTTTCCGTCATGCAAGTACATCTATACTGTGCAAACTGCAATACCTGTTTCCTTCTGACTGCTGGTTTGGACTTCCAACAACAGGAGTGTAAGAGACTAGGTTACAACATGGAAGACAATGCATGCAGGCTTCAAATGATGCACTGAACCAGGCCCCGCCAACTTGTGGCTCTCCGGGTGTTGTGAAACTATGAGTCCCAGCATGCTTTAAGTGCATGGGCATAGCCAATACCCCACAAAAAATGCTGGAACTAGTAGTTCCACAACACCTGTTGAGCATCGGGTTGGCCAGGCCAGTCATAAATGGTATTAATTATGCATTTGGCAGCAAACATTAAAACACTCTGCTTAGACATCACGCAAATGGATTCCATTATGCAAACAAGTATGAAACTAATCTAGAGGACAATTTTCTTTCCACTGGACTAACACAATGGACGTCATATAAACACAGCTTCCTAGTACTTGTTACTGCAAGACGAATGTTGTTGGAAGGCCCATGACAGCATCTTCAGGGTAATGGGAAATAAATCCAAAATACCACTTAGGAAAGCCCGTTCCTTATGTGCTCTATCATCCTAGAAAGACTATTTCTGAAGGGTGCAGTTTGCCGCTCTGATGATCTGTCCTTTGACAGATCACTTTGCGGTAATGAAGTGATGACTGTTTTCTGTTTCCGGCAGTTTACAGTGAGAAGCCACCGTTCCTGCAAATGCAGTGTCTCTGAAAGGGTGTGGGTCCCCGACGACAACTGCCCTATTTCGAAAAGGCAAATCAACTGCTTCTACCTCGAAGAGGGAAAGCAATCAATCCACGGACCACCGAAGATGGAGCTCCAAACGGTAAGTGTAAATTTACCCCAATCCTCTCTAATCCTCCCCTTCCATTACCCTAACCTAAACCCTTCCCTTCAATTACCCCAACCCAAATCCTACCTTCTTTGCAGACTGACCATAACCCTCCCTTCCCCACAGCCTAACCCTCCCCTTCCATAACTTTAACCCTCCCCTTTCATAACCCTAATCCTCCCTTCCCCAAAGCCTAACCCTAAAAGTACCCAGAGAAGTTACTCACCTCTACAGTGGGGTCTGTGGTGGCATCCCAAAAGCAATGGCTTAGTATGTCAATCAGCATACTTATCAATACAAAAAAAATATTTCTAAAATGGCTGTGTTTCGAAATAGAGACACTCGAAAGTGAGCTTTCTGCTGTCTCTACTTCTAAAACAGCCACTTCTCTCCGCAGACTGACAATGCTCTGAAGAGTCCAATGGTGATATGTAATTTATCCTGATCCTAACCTTAACGATCCTCTCTCCACAGCATAACCCTAATTTTCCTCTCTCCACAGTCTAACCTCAACCATCCCCTAGATGCAACCTAACATTCGATATTGTACTTGTTCCAATAGTCAAACGTTCTTTATTATAAGCCTGTTGGCACAGAAACATCCGCAATAAACCTATGTCTCCATCAGTGTCATACATGGATTGCTGCAGCAGCAGCTTCCTACGTTTCTGAAGGTTGTGACTTGCAATTGGTGGCACTAAGCAGACCAATGAACATTAAACATGATAAAAAAAAAAAAAGGGATGGGACACCTTTCCTAGGTGGTAGTGTTGATTTAAAGTAAACCAAAAATAAATAAATGAATTAACACCACGTGATGAGAAGAATGCCTGAAGCCAACATCAATCACACGGCTTCCAAAATAACATATGCCGTAAAACGCAATACTAAAAGTGAATTCTCTAAGACGGAAGCCGAAGGGTGCACATAAGTCAACGTTTCATGCCCTTTTTTTTTACCTCTTCAGCTGTCGAAAGTGAGCACTGCAAGTTAGAAAGAAATGAGGAGAAAAAGAGAGAAAATAGCAAAACAAATCAAACTACGGAGGAAGGAACAAGATGGCAAACTACAGACATAGCAATTACCTGTGGGCAGCTGAAGAATGGACAATGCTTCTCGGGAACACAAATGAGACTGACATTATAAAAGTGGGGTAATATCTCTACGTAACAGGTTAAAAGTAAGTCAACCAAACAAAGAGGGAGCAATACTTCCTCCATTCAGCTTTTAACATCTGCTACAGATAAAACGGGATCTAGAATGACCTTTGTTATTCATACTTGTCTGACAATTAAATACATCAAACATTTATCACACACAAAATGTCCAATGTATTTGAGAGTATTGGTTTTTACTTTGTGTTAGATTTTTGTGATATTATATATCTCAAGGGTATGAAATAAATTACCAAGAATTAAAGAGATTCTCGCCCCTACACTTGCTCCTGTTTCACCCTAAAATTGGATTCACACAAATACTTTTTCAACCGATAATCGTTTGCAATAAATGAGTGTTTCTAATGCTATTTTGCAAGTGTGCCCTCTGCAACGATTAGATATTGTGTGACTGCATCTTTTAAACTTTCTACTTTTACAGATTAAACGCTGTCCTGATCTTTGCAAAACAAACGGGTATCATGCAGATATCATGTCGGCACAGAACAAATTTTTTTAAGAGAAATCATATTGTATTAAAATGTCAGAGTGCCACCAGCTTTACTCTCAAACTCAGGATCAGCCCCAAACTGTTAACAGGAGGGATGAGAGAGAGACCGTTACACCAGTAACGTCACTTCCTACAGATGAAACATATCAAAGAACACTAACTTCACACTCTCTTCTTGCTCTCCAAACTCCTCATCGTTGAAACCAAAGTGATCGATAAAGGCTGATGTCATCTGCTGCATCTGGTAGTCCACAAAAGCCTGACAAAATAACCCAAAGCAAAATATAAGAAAAGGAGGCTCACCGTACAGTGCTTTTACTGCAAAACTTAAGCACAGAAAGGTTGCACTTGGAGAAAAAAGTACAAATAGAGTACATGGGACACTAAGGTTTCGCCCATGCAATAGCCTTCTAGGTAAAAGTGATTTATTACCTGCTGAAGCACGGCCTCCTGGGGAAAGTTAAAATCCTTCAGGTCATTATCCTCATCATCACTTGGGGAATGCATGTTTCTTGTGTTTACCTGTCAAACAAAAGAAGGTTCATATGAAAGTATTACAAGTCTGGTTATGGCATTTGGGGCCATATGTACTAAGCTGCAAGTTTGGAAAAGTGGAGATGGTGCCCATAGCAACCAATCAGATTCTAGCTGACATTCTCTAGTATGTAATAGGAAAGTGAGAGCTAGAATCTGATTGGTTGCTATAGGCAACATCTCCGCTTTTCCAAACCCGCAGCTTAGTAAATCTGGCCCTTGGTGTTAAAACATAAATCAGACCAAAGTAGAGTTTAATCGCAAACAAAGTAGGAAACAAGAAAAGGAGAGAGATAAAAGTATGTAAAGAGGGTCGCAGAAGTCTAACAAACAATATAACAAAAAATAACAGCCAGGGCAGTAAGAAACCACATGCACATAGAAACTGCACAACAGACCCATCGGTTGTTTGGCAGTGTAAAGAGAGACTGCTGGAATGCAGCACTCACCCAACAATATCAATCAGGCCAATTCAATCAAGTTAAAATACATAAGGCACCACCAAAAGATTCATAAATCCCAATATACAAATCACAGGGCAGTACACAGTAAAATACATCTAAGGCGAAAAATCCAACAAGTAAACTTGAGAATAAAACAACACATTTCCCTACCTACACTAATCGCAATACAGGCGCTTTCCCTAGACAAAGGAGACTAGTAGCCACAAGGCTATGATTCACCCTGCCGGGCTCGTAACTTGTCCTCCCCCTATACTTATACACAAAACGAGGGAAGACTGATGATCACAATTTAAGTTTCATGTAGAGTCCTCCGGTACATCCAGAAGAAGACTCCTATCAATTAGAACACGAGGGCATGGATATAAACTGGGTGGTGGTAGATTCAAAGGAAATGTGCGGAAACATTACTTCACTGAAAGGGTGATAGATAAGTGGAATAACCTCTCATCTGAGGTGGTTGAGGTAACACAGTAGAACAGTGTAAACATGCTTGGGATAAATATAAGGGTATCCTAAATTGTAACCCAAATTGAGGGTAAATAGGGTCTAGGGTCAGTATAGTTTTCAATAAACAAATGGGCAGACTAGATGGGCCATGTGGCTCTTATCTGCCGTCACTTTCTATGTTTCTATGTAAACATCTGACACGCGTTTCACTGTTAAATCAGCTTTTTTTCCAAAAGGGAAGGGAAATGCGCTGTTTTATTTTCAAGTTTACTTGTTGGATATTTCGCCTAAGATGCGTTTTACTATATACTGCCTTGTAATTTGTATAGTGGGATCTTTTCGTGTGCATGTTGACGATATACAATGTGACCGCGCTGAAAACGGCAACATATCGGGAGGCTGGAATTGGAAAACATTGATCATGTACAATTCTCTGAACGGTAAACAGAGAACTACAGTGTATTTAGCTAGAAATAAAAAGTCTCATTTATACAACTATAACCAATCACCAAAATGCTCTGTTGGCCAAATGAGAAGTATATTAACTATTAGAGAGAATCTGGTTATTAGCAGGAAGATAGAGAAGTGTCCCATTTGGGGTGTAACTGCTTAGAATAAAGAAAACTCTTACGAGGTCCACAGTGTTCTTCTTGTTGGTGTCTGAGAGAGATCCGGAAATGAAGGTGTCCCACTGCTCCTGCTGCTCCTCTGGGAGCTCTAAGAGTACAGCACAGAGAGGTTACAAGTAACGAATACAGCGTACGTTACGTTCATAGGAAAGGCGCAAACAATGGCGTAACCACCATGGGAGCAAGCGGTGAGGCCTTGAGGAGGGGGAGCCCTTTGCAGCATCCCAGCCCGTACCCACAGAGGACAAGCCAAAGGCTGACGACAGCTTAGACACCGCCTGACCCTTTCATTCCCACAAGACTCATGTAACCCACCAGTACAGGAAGAGGAAAAAGTGGTGACATTGCTCATAGCAACCAAATCATAACATTAAAGAAAACATTCACCTGAATCATTGTATATTTAGAAACAGTATGAAATCTAACACTAGGACTGCATTTAGAGAGATACTATAGAACAGTATTTTAGGAATTATGAGCCATATTCACAGGTGCGGTTGGAAGGACGGGTTCAGTTATATATCTCATTACAGTCTACAATTTCTAAACACTTCACAATTAAATACCATGGTACATTTCCCACCAAGAATCTTGCAAAGGTGAATATACAATATTTGGAAGAGTAATAAAAAAAACAGTAATAGAACCAGTCGTTTCATTCATTGTTTTTCTAATCACCTTTAATCAGTTGACCAATCAGAGACGCGTTGGGTCCTTTCTCAGAACCGTGCACCAGGGCATTGGCAATCTTGGTAAGATGACCCATAAAGCCTTTCCTCCGGCCTCCTTCCGACCTAAGGGTTCACATACAGTAAGACCATAGATAGGAAACATTGCTCGGTGTATTAATGGTGTAACTACAGCGGACAAGGACAGTAAAGCTGGGCACACACTACATGCAATTCAGTCAATTGTCGTGCAGATCATGCGATAAGCTAGTGTTTTAATCTGATTAGTGTGTATGCTCTATAATAATAATATCAATAATGCACAACGGGCTCAAAGTACATTGAATCGTTTAATTGTATTTAGAACTTTCTTGATTATAATTATGCAAACATTCCTTTTATATTACTTCAGAGGCGGCGGATTACAGATGATTGTAAGAGATTATAGAAGAAAATTACAGTTCTGACGGAAAATCATGTCAGTGTGTATGCTTATATCTGCATGTGCATTAGGTCTTAGTCGTTCATACAATTATTATTAATATTGTTTATTTATAAGGCTCCACAAGGTGCTGCAGCGCCGTACAAAATACAGTACAGAGATGGACAGCATAATACATAATATACAGTACAGACATACAGGGCAGGGATGGACAGCATAATACATAATATACAGTACAGACATACAGGGCAGGGATGGATGGAATAGTTCATAATATACAGTACAGACATACAGGGCAGGGATGGACAGCATAATACATAATATACAGTACAGACATACAGGGCAGGGATGGATGGCATAATACATAATATACAGTACAGACATACAGGACAGGGATGGACAGCATAGTACCTAATAAAATAAAATATAAAAATATCACAGAAATACAATAAAGTGAAGCAAGAACAGACAGCAAGGAAAATGCGAGGTGTCAGGTGTAGTTTACAGTGAGAGGTTGAGAGGGAGCCACCAGGTGGGATTGGGATAAAAGGGTAGCAGAGAGGGACAGCATAGTACAAAGTGAGGAGGGAACAACACTAGGATGGAGGGCCCTGCTCACGTGAGCTAACACACTGAGTAGGAGGGATGAACTTACAGGAGACATAAGAAAGGGGAAGGAAGTGGACTGCTGGTGTGAGTGGAGGAGAGGGGGTAGGAAGGAAAAGAAGGGATAGATGAAGGATGCAGTGAGGATGTTAAGTGGAGGAGGGGTAGGTTAGACTGAAAAGGTTTTGAGTGAGCGCTTGAAGACGTGCATTGTGGAGGAGAGTCTGACTGAAAAAGGGAGGTCATTCCAGTGCAAAGGTGCAGCACGGGAGAAGTTGTTTTTAGTGAGCATTTGTTCAATGGTTACATTGTCGTCTCAGGTGACATTTACACAATTTATATAATGTGAAAAATATAATGTGCTTTAAGTATATCAATTCACATCTGCACAAGCCCTGGGATAGTATGAAGTGCACACTCTACGAAAACTGGGTGGGCTGTTCCTTAGAAAGGGGTACAACTGAGAACATGGGCATCATTGTGTTTGTTTTCTGTTCACTAGCAATGTACACTAATCAGGAACAGGCCTTTGTTTCAAAGCTGCGAAACCTTCATTACATAGACACTGTCATAGTTTTGCGCTTAACCCACGGATCAGCAGTGGAACCTAAGCAAGCAAGCAAGCTGGCGCAGACATCTACAGTTAAGCAGAATCCAGACTTAAACAAGAAAAAAGTGTCCAAGGGAACTAAAAAGGTCCAAATTGAAAATAAATTCTCAGAACTAACTTACTGATCTCTCTCATTCTCTTCCCAAGCCGACAGTATCCTCTGCACAAGGTGACATTTTTGCAGGATCTGAGATAGACATAAGGACATTAAGTATGGGAAAAATAAAAAAATACGTAATAATACATCTGCTACAGCTCACATATCCGGTATATGGGAAATATTCTACCATTCAAGTGAGACAAAGAGGTGCAAGCATGCAGCAATTACACTAACAACAGGTATTTAAGGTAAAAAAAGAAAACCTCAAAAGAGAAAAAAGGGCCGCAACTATGATGCACCAGTTAAAATGTAACTTTTATTTCTATAGTTAAAATTATTGGGGTAAAGAATAAAAGCTAGCGAAATATAACAGTTTGCGGATACAACAAATTGGGCCAGATTCAATTAGAATCGCTCCCGGTGACAGACGGGAAAATGTTAGTGGTGCGCATTTTCCCGTCTATTACGGTACCCGATTTTTATGCACTCCTCTATGAGGCGCGCATAAAAATAAAAAATACGCACAATTAGCTTTACACCGCAAAATATGCGGCCGCGAGGCTAATTGAATCTAGTCCATTGTGTCTTCATTATTACCAGTTCCAAATACTTTAAGTACATTAAGTACCTTTCCAGATATGATAAAGATCAGCAAAAACATAACCACTACATTAACAGGGACAAAAACCCTCTCTACAATTCCAAATAAAAAAAGCAAAATACTGAAACACAAGGGCATAGGTTTAAACTGGAAGGTGGTAATTTTCCCCCAAATATACTGAAAGGATAGTTAATAATTGGAATAACCTCCACCAGAGGCAGTAGAGGCTAACAATTTAAACATAAAGGTCGGATACAACATTCGTAATAGTCTGCAGTGGAATATAAGTTACGCAAAGTGTGATACTATACTCCGTGCCCTGAACACTACTTACACATGCCAGAACACACTAATGGACACACATTCTGAATGCGTAAATGGCATTCAGTACGCAATTCCAGATCTGGTCCAGAGATATACTAAATATTATACTAAATTGAGAGCCGAAAGTTAAAGTTAATAAAAATATAAAATAGTAAAAAAAAAAAACAAAAGAAAAAAAAAACATAAAACCAGGCAGACTGGATGGGCCAAGCGGCTTGTCTGCTGTTACTCTCTATCTTTCTGTACGGCTTCTATTGATCCACCAATACCCTATAATAGGCATGGACGATCTCCGGCATTCAAGTCGATACTACAAATCCCAGCATGCGCCAACAGAGTAGTAACAGCCAATAACTGGCAAAGCATGCTGGGACTTGGAGTTCCTCAGGTTGCCAGAGCCCAGCAATTTCCGTCTATGAAATGATTGGCTTATGGCTCGTCAGCTATATTTGTTATGAAATCGTTCTTACATATTTCACCAGCATGTTCTCCTGTACATCACCGTCATTGCTTTCTTCAGCTGGGGTTGAATTTAGAATCGTGTTGATGCAAACCTCCACTTGTGAATGCAGGAAATTGTTGTACATGTATTTGAAGTACAGATTCTGAAAGATGGAGAACATGTATAAAGTGGAAGCCAACATGATTATTAATTAAACATAAACACGGCATACAGGGTGGCAAAAAGTGATGGCACAAAGCTGACAGCAAGGCAAAAATACAGAACAATTCATGTATCGATGCAGAGGTGACTGGAGGAGGTGAGGACAGAGAGCACTCCTTGCAAGAGCTAACAATCTACAAGATAGGGGGAGACAAACTGGTAATACACAAGAACGATTATTGGTCCAATCATTCAATTATCATCAATGATTCAGCATCGGTCCAGCAATGATAGGGTTTGATAATTTTGATGTTTGGCTCTTCAAACTACTATTGGCAGCAAGCTGCAGATATTGCCTAGGGTGCAGCCATTTTCAATTATCGGACTCTATAGCTCCACCTCCTGGATGAAGTTTCCCCATCTGTCTAAATCCATAATTATCGGCAAGTACAGCAGTAATACAGCAGTGACAGCTCTGCACTGTTCAAGAGATAAAAGAGCTTCCATTACTATATGACTGCTGTACTTGCCGCTAATTATAGAGAGAGAGATGGGAAATTCTGCCAACAGGGGGGAGGTGCCACACACTACTGACTGGAGTTTCTACAGGCAGCCAATTAGCTAGCTGCAAGGGCCTCATGCCAAGAATGACAGGAGGCTCATGTAGCCAATCAGTGCAGAGACTAACAGAAGGCTTGTGTAACCAATCAGCTGCAAGGGCCTCCTGTCCATCTTTGCAGCTCCTCCCTCTTCAGCCATGATGATCAGCCCAGCAGGAAAGGTGAGTGGTGCAGTTATCAGGACCTTTCCCTAGGGGGAAAATCATCCTAATTATCAATCACTTCCTGCTGAAAGCCATAATCCCTCTAGTGCAGGAATGGCCAAGTTGTGGCTCTCCATGTGTTGTACAACTCCCAGCATGCTTTATGATGTATCAGCTATGCCTATGATGTTAAAGCATGCAGGGAGTTGTAGTTTCACAACACCTGGAGAGCCTTGGATTGGCCAGGCTGTAGTGTATGACCAGCTTAACAAAAAACACCTGATTGGGTAAAGGGAGATGGGACTACAGAACTGAAACGAAGGAAGGATAAGAGTGGGTTTGGTTGGATTAAGCCTTAGACCAATGGTAACAACATTTACATGGAGAAGAACTTACCAGCATGGTGTTGACGGCATCCAGCTCGATGAGTTCTTGGTTTAAAGCCGGACTATTCGTGTGGATTGTGCTGGCGAGCAGTTTCACCACATGTAGACGTGTGTTCCCTAGAGGTGGATCAAGAACACCCCACGTTGTCTGCAAGCTTTCTTTCTACAGAAATAAATTCATAAGGTTTCATTAAACCGGGATTCTATGGTTTGCCACTGAGGCAGCTACAAGCACATCATCCTAGGCTTCAGAATTACAGCTGTATTGTGTCTAAGTTATTACATAATTATTATTTGTGAAATAATAATAATTGTGAACATTATCTGAATGTTATCTAAAGATTCTTAAGTACAGTCTTAAGAAATGACTTTGTACGTATGCTTGGTAGGTCATTTACACGATCTACCTACCATTTCAGGTATGTAGTTTGAGTGCGTGCAGTGTTTAAAGACCACAAGTACTTTACGAGTAGTAAGAGCCTCTGGAAGAATTTAAGAAGA
>WWET01000147.1:80168-93474 GCA_011038615.1 Limnodynastes dumerilii | reverse complement strand
AAAAAAAAAAAAAAAAAAAGCAAGGGAAAAAAGAGCCGAGGAAAACCAGACAGAGGGACAAGATTTGAAAGAAGAGAAGCTAAAGCCATTAGCTGACCAAGGATAGCTGCTGTCGATCTTCGAAACATTGTATCCGACAGTACAGAAGTAACGGCAGTCACTTTACGACTGCTGCAAAGAAGACAGCATGGATCTAGTGACAAATGAAGATCCATCTGCTCAAACGGTGACAGGTAATATTTTACCCTGACCTTCCGTTTATACTAGCTTAACCATAACCCTCCATGAACTGCTGCCTAACCTTAACCCTCCATGTCCCACTGCCTAACCTTCCCCTTTGTATTAGCCTAACCTTAACCCTCCATGTCCCACTGCTTAACTCTAACCTTCCCCTTCTATGAGCCCATCGCTGCAGGCCACTGCAATTTGTCCCAGTTCTCACCCAAGTGTCGGGGAGACACCAGTTTGCAATTGGCACTTTGGCGAAATAGAATCATTTGCTGTACGTACCCATTCCCAATAGTAAAAATCAGAATGTAAATCATTTTGACACTGATATAGTTGCATTTCAGCTACATTGGCAATTCAGCTGTATAAGTATTGAAATATCCATACAGGATGCAATCACATATCGTTCTATGAATTTTCAGCAGTGAATAGAGAAAATAAAGCTTTGGGTTAACAGCATCTAAATGAAAAATTAAATCTCTACACCAGGCGCTTGTACAATGGAAAAGCGAGAAATGAGGCAGAAGATTTAAAAAAAAAAAAATTGTTGTTTGCAAATTAGCCAGATAGCTAATTAACAGTTTGAATTTAATTGCAGAGTGCAAAAAACAATTGGCTGGGGCTTATGTAGATTACTAACCTTAAAAATACAAATCAAAATGTAACAAGTAAATGGGCTGTTATTAAAGCGACGCTCTATAAGGGTATAATTTACTTGTGCGGAATTACCCATACAATAATGGCGTCCTTATACAGAACGTTTCGGAAAAATCTCACAAGCTAAACAAAGTAATGAGGGGGAGTCCTATCCATTTCTTCTTTCAGCATGGGTGTAATAAAGAAAGGATACTACCCCAAAGTACCAGTCACACCGAGAGACCACTGTTATACCAGTTTGCACAGCTTGTAAAATGTAACATAGTTGTATATGTTAGTTAAGCACTATATAACTGCTCCTTACAAGGGACCAGAACCATACTTGGGACCGTATTCTGTGAGTATGGATAGTGATTCTCGCTAAACCCTGCCAATACCAATCACTGGCAGCTTCATCTGCAGTAGCATCACCACAGCAGCAGGCACTACTAATACACCACAGCAGGCAGCCGTGGCTCTGTGAATGGAGCAGACAGGAACCTAAACTGCAGGCCTTTGTTCAAATACCCGAAGCCATCGAAAGTCCTAAGCGCCTGCATGAGAACTGTATATAACAGCAATGTGTCACCAAATCCTCACCGGCTTTGGGTTCACAGAGTTGGACCTGGATTGGAGGTGCGTGCAGGAATTTAGGAATAAAATAGGAAGGATATAATTAACACAAATATCCACGCCTTCCATAGGGGTGAGGAGAGGTCAAACCCGGTGCTTCTATCCAAGGACCCGACCTTATAACGCAGTGTTGGCAAACCTGCGGCACTCCATGTGTTGTGAAACTACCAGTCCCAACATGCCTTAACTGGTGTGGGTCTTCGCATCAAACGCAAATCAATTGCTTACGCCTCGGGGAGGAGAAACTATCGATCATTCCCAGGACAAAGAGGCAGCGGCGAATGGCGAGTGTTTCCCAAGCCTTCTCCTAATCGTCACTGTAACCCTCCCCCTAAGACTCCCCATATACTCACCTTTCGGTCCAGTGCGGTGGCGTTTTCCAAATGAAGGAATGAGTAATGGCATGCTTACCCATTCTTTATGAAAACTTAGTAAGATTTTCTAAATACAAGCAGCCAAAAATGAGCTTTCGGTTGCTTGTATTTTGAAAATACAGTTTTGTAACCGGAGACTGCATCTCCTCCCACATGCTGGAAGTGCTTTCTGGCCCACCATAGGAAACAGTCCCAGGATAGAACTCTGGAATCAGACCCAACCTGGGAAGGCAGCTCTCATTGTTTAAATAAGGAAAACTTGCTGCCTCATTAACTAACCAAACCTTCCACGCTTTAGGAACAAGCAAACAATATCACATACAGTAATCAAGGCTGCAAGCACTTCATACAAATGTCCGCGGTGGACTATGTGATATTAAGGTAGACTGAAGCTTGGCTGTACAGGGAGAGGAATAAGTATTAGAGAGAGACAGTGATCGCGTTAACGCCTGTGTAGGCGTCTGAGAAATGTCAGACACGCTTTTCAAATTTGTCCCATGCGTATAGCTACGCATGGGACTTTCTACAGTCTCTCTCTCCCTCCAGCATTTCACAAATCCTTCACTGACCGGCTGTCAGCGATGGCTTTGAATCATCCCCTGCAGAGCGAGACAGGAAGTCTCCAGCTCTGCAACAGCGATGAGTTATCCATTCTGTGAGAGACTTCCCCTACAGTGTGTCATGTGACCTCCCTGGCTGCCGGCTGGAGAGACCTCTTACAGATTAGATAGATAGAGTAAGTTACAATTATTTATTATGATTTAATTATTGGAGTGCTTTTTCAATATATCTATCATCTATCTATCTATCATCTATCTATCTATCATCTATCTATCTATCATCTATCTATCTATCATCTATCTATCATCTATCTATCATCTATCTATCATCTATCTATCATCTATCTATCATAGCTTTTTTGTTGAGGTTTAGCATACCTTTTTCCAGTATCTTATTATAGCATATTCCAATGTTTCAACCACAAACAGCAGTTTTTACAGGGTCAAAAAACATACAGAGTGCAAATTCAATAACCCAACACATATATACATAATACATGTACTAAAAACATTAAAAGCCTGGCACCACGCTGCAGCCTCAGTATTGGAAGTCTGGAAGTTTTGAACTTTGTTTTTGATCACCTATGAAAACCACTTTTTGTGGTTGAAACATTGGGATAAACTATAATAAAATACCTGAAAAGTTTTGCTTACCCTCTGCTAACAAGCCTTGTGAGAGTCTTATTGGCCTTTCTATTCTGTTTTTTAACCATTCTAAAGACCCCAAGCCAGTTATCTCATTTTGAGTAACAGAATTTTTGTTTTGTTTTTTAATTTATCTATATCTAGAAATCTATCTAAATACGTGTGTGTGGTGTGTGGTGTGTGGTGTGTGTGTGCTTAGTTGCCAGCCCAGTATAGCAGAATGACCAAATACATACAGATACAAGCTAAGTGGCACTCAGAGATTATAAGAGTAAAGCACTAGGGGCCAAATTTACTATGCTGCGGGTTTGGAAAAGTTGAGATGTTGCCCATAGCAACCACATTATAACTCTTACTTTCTTTTTACTTACTAGAGAATGTTAGCTAAAATATGATTGGTTGCTATGGGCAAAATCTCCACTTTACAAAACCTGCAGCTTAGCAATTAAATAAAATGGTAAAGTGTTATATTATGTCCAAATCTTGGCATTGAAGCAGGGACGCAACAGATCATAGTTATCATTTATAAATGGTGAGTTTGGAACATCATAGAACACTTTACCATTAAATTTAGTTACCAATAATAATGTACTCCTCTTTGGCTAGAAATAATCCTTAAAAATGCTTTGAGGAGTATTTTTACTCTGGCAAAAAAACATGTAGCGCGATCACTGGAGAGAGAAGTAGCAATTTCACTTTATAGGTCGTTGGTGAAAGACTAGAGGAAGTAAATGTATAGCTGGAGCAGCAGCTTTTACAAATATCAAGGGGTGTAACCAGGTATGGGGAGGGGGGGGGGGGGGGGTTTTCAAAGGAAGAGATCGGGAGTGTTTTCAAAGGAAGAGATCAGAACTCATCTGCCGTCACTTTCTACGTCATTGAATTACCTGGAACTCTTCCTGCTTCTGCACCAGCTGACAGCGATCCTTCAACAACTGTTCAAAGGCTAATTCTGGAGTCCGACATTCAGCAACACCCTGTGGGAAACCAGTCACCAAACTGTAAAAAAAAAAAAAGCCAATAATAAAACCGCTAATGCTCTGTCTTCCAAACACCACCTCTCGTATGGAGAACTCCATGATCCATATTAAATTAGCTACAGAGCCATCACCTTTGGTGGGGTCTCGGAGCAATATACTCTGCAATGTGCACAACTTGTAAACAGATTAAGGCGCTTGGAGCACACATACACGCAAATTGCTAAAAGGGGTGTTTTCCAATGCGAGCAGTCAGAAAATTATCATTAAATTTTTTTATACAAAATATTGGTTTTTATATAGGGCTAAGAGATTGGGTGGGTAAGAGGGCCCTGCTTGCAAACTTACACTCTATGGGACATTGGTGTTAGATAGTCTGGAGAGACTCTGTGGAACCCCTTACATATTTAAGTGGGAAAATTACCCAACACAGGAATATGGCTATAACAAAGTCCAATGTAGACGAAACGTTTTGCCTTTGCGCTTCCCTGCTGGACCATGAATGGTCTGTTTATAATATCATTTGTTTTACCATCTTCCTACAGCTGAGTTCATCCCTGTGCTTAAGATCAAGTGTGCCTATATTTTATTTATTAGAGGTGGCAACCCATTTATGGACCGACAAGGACCGAAATGGAGGACGGACTGGAGTTCCTATTTGACCACGGACTTTGGTATAGCTCACAGTTGTAAGTTTGTCACTGGCCCTTTTCTCAACTATACTATAACCATGTACAGTTCCTTTGAAAGGCCCTCGTTCTCTCTAGGGGTTTAATTTACTAAGCTGAAGAAGAAGTGGCCCATATCAACCAGATTCTAGCTCTGACTTTACTATTACAGACTAGAAAAGGTCAACTAGAATCGGATTGGTTGCTATGGGCAACACCTCCACTTTCCCGCAGCTCAGTAAATCTGGCTCCTGGACTTCATTTCAGGCATTAGAGTGATGCAGGGCTCCCGATCTCAGTACTTAATCTGTGCATTTATTAGACATTATATATGCTTGAGTTCAATATTTTGTGTTTGTCTTGTTCTATTTCATTTGATCTGATGTATATATTTTTTTCTCTTTCTTACAATAAATACACCAACAGTTGTTCTCTTTTTAAATAATCCTGTTTTACAGCGCTGTTTGGTACAGACAGAGACACAGGTGTAACTTACCTGCACAGGGCACTGAGGACATGCTCATGGAAAGGACTATGTTCTGTGCGAAGCAGAGAGATCAATTGTTGGATCATCCCCATAGAATACAGGGTTCCTTCAAAGAAGACAAGGTACAGCTTTAGTCAACACTGGCGGTACGTGGACCACTGTCAAGTGGGCAAGGTTATGAGGAGGTACGATGACAAATGGCCATATAATAAAATATCAATACATAAAATGACATAATAGGAAAATAAACTTTAAAGAACAAGAACAAAACCTGAAAATATAATGATGGGTCGTGAGTGATATGCAGATGCATGATATGCAGATTCCATAGTGCGTAACTGGTAATCCCTCAAAAAAAAAAAAAAGGGTTGAGAGCCGCTGCATTAGAGTGATTATTTTTCCAATCATTCAATCATCAGGTAAACTGACCAAATATTGCTCTAGAAACACCCAATAAATCGGTCTAGAAACACTAGTGTCTAATCATTGTATTGTTTGACTATCCAAACTATTTTCAGCAGAAAACTCCAGATATATTGTGTAATGCAGGGGTTCTCAACCCTGTCGTCAAGTACCACTAACGGTCCATGTTTTGTAGGTCTCCCTGCAAAACCTGTGGAGCTTTCAAAATGTAACTGTCAGTTATGAGCGCACCTCCAGCAAGGAGATTTAAAAAACTTGGACCGTTAGTGGTACTTGAGGACAGGGTTGAGAACCCCTGGTGTAATATGTAGGCTAAGTGCGATTATTGGACCGGTCATTGGAAACTCAGTCCATGTGGTGGAGGTGCCACAAACTAATGACTGGCGTTACCATAACCAGCCAAAGAGCAGCAAGGGCCTTCTGCCCATTCAGCTCCTTCCTATCAGCAGATTACTAGTCCCAGCAGAAGAGGTTAGCGACGCTGATATTAGGTCCTTTCCCTAGTGGACAATCACCCCTTTATTGACCACCTCCTGCTGGAAGCGATAATCGCTCTACTTTATGGCCAGTTTTAGTCAAGATCTTGTGGCTCTCACTAGAATTCAAGCATTGCTTATAATGAACAAGCAGGTGCTTGAGTCCCACTGAAACCATAGGATATCAGTTCTGCATTTTACTACAATACTGTGTGGTAATGAGGTTATACACATCACTGCTTCCTCACACAAGAGGGTATGTCAGACACTTCCTCCAGAGCAGGTGAGAGAACAAGTGCCAGCATGCAGAACAAGCTTGTCTTCATCTGCCCCGTTGTAGTTTAGGTTTCGTCTGTTGGTTTGGGACTACCCAAGACATTCGATAAGAGAGCTGGTAAATAGACCTTTTCATATATTGTTCATGTTCAGACAGGCTTCACGGAGCTACACCCATAGTCAACAAGGTGCTACACTTAGCAAGTCCACTAACAGAAGCCAAGGGCCATTAGAATCTCTGGAAATCCTTGCACAAGGCTGGCTAACAGATTGCTTTGTGATAGAGAATTCAAACAGGAACTTCCTCTAACAACATTACCAGTGACTGTGTAGGGGAATTCACGCTCTCAGCCATTTTAAAGGCTGTAACAGACAAAGCATAGCCCTGGAAGGCAGCTGAATATTAAACACTATGTACTCTGTTACATAGGAAGTGACAGCAGATAAGGGCCACATAGCCCATTCTGTTTGCCCATTTTTTTCCCCCCTTTTTAAACTATACTGACTCATGACCCTATTTGACCCTTTATTTAGTTTAAGATTTAGGATATCCTTATATTTATCCCAAGCATGTTTAAATTATTCTATTGTGTTATCCTCTGCCACCTCAGTTGGGAGGCTAGTCGACGTATCCACTACCCTTTCAACGAAGGAATCATCACACACACACACTTGTGTTCGAATACAGCTCTTTCTTTGTAGAATGCATCCCCTTCCGTGCCTGGGGACACCCCTTGATATAAGTGAAAGCTGTTATTATATCCCCCTGGCCCTTCTCTGCTCCAAGCTATACATGTTACTTCCTCTAGTCTCTTTGTATGGTGTGTGACACAGGCCATGCACCATTTTAGTTGCTCTTCTTCGTACAGTCTGTATTTATGTCCTTTGGTATATGGCCTCAGTACCTTTTATAGCCTGTATTGTTACTAAGCAAATGGTTCTTCCTATTAATACATCATCATAGAGTCACAGCTGAGAATAAGAGACCTTTGTACCTTTGTGCTCAGGGTGGCTACTCAATATATTCTGTAATAAGAAAGCGGATTTAATTTTCAGCTTCAGTACATCACTCTGCATCGCTCGCATCAGCACCGAAAACCCGTCCAGCTTCACAAACTCTGCCAGTCCAGCCTCCTGCTCCCGCACCAAGCCTGAGAAGCACAACACAGCCGCTTAGTAAGAAGAGTCACAGCATAAATTATGTCACTGAAAGAATGAAGGGCCGTATTCAAAGGTCCATTTGTTTAAAGGACACAATTACACGCACGTGGCAAGGCAACACCCATGACACTCCCTCACACGGCCATGATGCTAGTGACCTCCGCCCCCATAGGTCAACCTTAACTGTACGTGTGTATATTACTTCCGTACGTGCCTATCTAACCGCGTCCTCAAATGCTCATTTAAATGCCTCCCCCCACCCACTTTCACGTAACTTTGACCATACAGATTTGAACCACACCCCTCCGCACGTATGTCCCCAAATGTGATTCACAAGTCCGTGCCTAGAGGACTTCCGTGTGTAAATACTACGTAACTTGCGAGAAAAAGTTACTATGCATGCGCAGTTGATCCTAAACATACGCACGCAACCCCACGTAAAAACGGATCTGTGAACACGTGTCATAAACCAAAATATGCAAAACTAGAAACCTCACACAGAAGAAATCGATCACAATATTACACTAAAAACCAAGTAAAGCAAAAGGATTTACTACTTGTAACGCTTCAAGAACTTACCAGAACTCCTTGATGGTTCTTGGGCCACCGCCTGCTGGTTCTCAGGAGGTGACAGCCATACTAGTACATTAACCATGGCAGAGGGTATATATAATAAAATATCTTAGGGGCTAAATAGAATATGGACAAATCGTATCTCAAAATCATAAAAAAAAATATGTATAAACAAAATATCAAATATAATAAAAAATAAAATATATAAAAAATATAATTTATCTATTTTTTTTTTTTTTACAATGTATTGTGTGTGTACATGATATACAAAGTGGTACTTGTCCAGATTCCATAGTGTGTAAATGGTGCACGCCAAATAAAAGGTGGAGAACCAAAAAATGCAATAGGTCAAGCATAGCAAACCGGTGTGGCCCTGTAGCTGTTATAAATGCACAGGTCACCTGGTATCGATCACCTGTTGTCGTGCAGCATGCTGGGAATTGTAGTTTTTTTTTCTTTTGCATGCAGCCTATGTCTACTCTAGAACAAATAGTGGCTTCACTCATTCATCATGATCCAACGTCAAGAAATACCAATACAACAACAACAAGTAAAACAGAAGAGGAGCCAGACTCACAGGAAATGGCGAAAAGGGCCTTGATCCTGACCGCCTCGCAGCTGTCCGTGTCCAACAATTGTAAGAGTCTGGTAATGGCACCGAGGGCCAAGGCCACCTCCTGAACGAAGGGTACATTTTGACTGCAAACGCCAACCAGGTCAGCAGCTCTCCAACGCAGGCCGTCTTCAGGGCAACTCGAGTAACGATTCAATAGCAGCTCCATCCCACCGAGCTTGCAGAAATCTAAGAGGAGGGAACAGTCCCAATGATAAATACAGGCAGTGCAGAAAAAAAAGATAACAGACTGGACCGTTTGCGTTCCTACTGCACATGAATGTGGAGGTCCGTTACACACGGAATCCAGCACAACAGATGCTACATTCCGTGCAGCAAGAGCCTCCGATGCAGGCGTTAGTACCTGGTGTTCACACAGTGGGTGGGGAAATCTGCAGATGGTACAGTAAGAGCTTGGCATAGCCATTGCATACAATTCTGCTTTATGCCCCCGCTTTGTTTTACATGGGGTGAGTGCATAAGAATTAAGCTAAGGGGTCAGAGCAAGGAAGGTCCGTGCGCGCGAGTAGCGTGCACAACCCTTACATATGCAGACTTTAGGATTGCACTCACATATGTATGGAGCCTGCCATCATCATTAAATCTTGATCCGGTCCAATGTCACAGTTGAAATCCAAACTGCATTTATTATGGGTGCAGCTTAAATCCGGAACTCCTAAACACCTTTTATTGTAAGGCTTGACAAACACAGGTCACCAGTCAGACTAGAAATTAGGTCCTACGACCAGATTGATATAAGAATTTTATAGGTTTTTTATTTTCTTAAACCTGTGTCGAGCGCAATGAATAGGTTTTATAACCAACAGTTTCCAGATATTTGACAAAGTGAATGAGTATAACAAATGCACCATAAAAATTATTAATAAGGCACCAAGAGGTATCCACAGTACTATACATTAAAGCATGCAAGGTCAAAAGGTAAATAGCATAAGGAGGTGGAAGCAGAACAACAACATGATGAATAAGGAAGAAAATGAGGAGGAATAGAGCGTAAGGTAGTAGTGCCGTGATGCAGGGTAGTAACAAGGGGAAACACCGAATAGAAGAGAAAGGGGAGGCAACAACAAAAGGATAGAGTTCTACTCATGAGAGCTAACAGACTAAGCAGAAGGGAAGACAAATAGGAGGAGAGGGTAGGAACTGGACAGCTGGAATTTTAAGTGGAGGATGGGGAGGAGAGGTATAAAAGTTAAGTGGAATGGGGGTAGGCTAGCCTGAAGAGGTGCATTTGGATGCAACAATTGAAGGCCTGTAGTGTTGAGGATAGCCTGACCGGAAAAGGGAGATTGTTCCAGTGAAGATGTGCAGCACAGGAGAAGTCTAGGACACAGAAATTAGATGAGGTAATAAGTTTGTGAAAAAAGAAGGGGGTGAGTAGCTAATCAGAGGGGGGGGGGGGGAGAATGGAGGGTGCATGGAGATGAAGTGGTGAAGCTAGACTNNGATGAAGTGGTGAAGCTAGACTCAAAGGTGAGGGTGAGGAGATTAAAGAGCTCTATAGCAGACAGGAAGTCAGTGGAGTGCCAACGAGACTGGAGAGTGATGTTAGAGGCCGCACAAGGATTTCCTGACAGTGCATTGGTTTGTGCAGGTCAACAACTCACCAGACGCGTTATCGAGGTTCTCGCACAGGTCCGCCAGTAACTCCAGCGCTTGCTCCTTCAGCTTCTTCCAGTCCTCATTACTCGTCTCCTTGTGCAACTCCTGCAGACATTCCTTCATCTGCTGCACTTCATCGGCCTGGCCAGCAAACGCACTACGCATAGCCTGCTGAAGCCACTGCCGCCTCTAGGGAGAGGGACAAATAAAGGACAGGTTACCACTGGACGCTGCAAAAATGTACAAATTTACTTAACAGGTTTTTATATAGCGCTTTACAGAGGATATTTCCCATTCACATCAGTCCCTGCCCTATTGGAGCTACATTCTAAGGTCCCTAACACATACACACACTGGGCCGTATGCAGAGCTACGTTGCAACCCACTAGGGTTAATTTATTCAGCAGCAGCCTACCAGCATTTTTTTTGACACGTGGGAGGAAACCCAAGCAGACACAGGGAGAACATACAAACTCCACAAATATAAAGCCTAGTCCGGGAATTGTACTCATGACCTCGTCGCTATGAGAGACAAGCACTACTCACTGAGCCACCGTACTGCTCCATAATCAACTCTTCACTGGTTCTTCTGAAAACCCTTCTGTCAACGTCACGTCCATTCACCCAGGGCTAGGAAACGAGCCACAAACAGAGCGATGGCTAGCTGTATAGTTTTTATGGGGAATAATGAATCGCTCACTAACAGACAACAGTCTCTAATGTATTTATGTCCTTCTGGAGATATGGCCTCCAGAACTGAACACAGTATTCCAGGTGAGGCCGCAGCAATGCCCTATAAAGAGACATTACTCTCCTTCTGCTACCAATTTCTCTCCCTACACAAGCAAGCATCTGACTTGCCTTTCTCATGGCTTTGTTACACTGCTTGTATACATACAGTACACAGAGATGGACCATGTACTATTAGTGTGGGGTTCTGCAGAATTGCTTTGTCAGAGCAGAGAAAGTGCAGATGTAATCAGGGAGAGGTATTGGAGTGTGGGGTTACTACCTGTTTAAATAGCATGGGATGCTCACTGCTTTCACATCTGTAAACATAAAAAATACTCTGGTTCTCATCACCACCATCTGAAAGCAGGGAAGTGAAGCACTTCTGTGGGTCAGGTTCTTTTCTGGTCTCCATCTGCTAAAGATCTGACAGCAGCGAGCGCAGTGTCAAACCCAGTAAGGGCACTAATGTGGGTGGCCGGGAAAGAGGCTGTAAGACGACATAATGCTACTGCAATATAGCAGAGAGGCACAGCCACTGGAGGCCTGATGTAGTGCTTAGTAACGCAGGAGAGGGGTGTAGTGTGACAACACAGCTCAATAGGGGCACAGACCCAGGGCCTGATTCAGAATTAAGAAGGTGCTTAAAATAAGAGAGGAAAGTCACTCCTGGGCTAAACCATGTTGATTGCAGGGGGAGTCATATTTCATCTGTTGCAATCAGTATTAGAGTTGAGAGGTGATGTTTCCTATCCCAAGTCTAAATAACAGTGTGAGAGTAACGCTGGTCAGTATCTGTGTGCAGTAAGCAATTCAAAGATATATCCCTGCATGCAAAGAATACAATTACCTTGACTCCCCCTGCAATCAGCAAGGTTTAGCCCAGGAGTGACTTTCCTCTTATTTTAAGCACCTTCTTAATTCTGAATCAGGCCCCCAGTCTCAATGTCTTATGCTCTACCTTATATGGTCTAACCAGTATTAGGACAGGCAAGAAGCATAGGGACGTATACTGGACCTGATTCAGACTTCAGGATCTTGAAAATAAGAGCAGAAAGTTACTCCTGGGCAAAATCATATTGATTGCAGGGGAGTCATATTTCATCTGTTGCAAACAGTATTTAAGTTAAGAGGTGATGTTTCCTATCCCAAGTCTAAATAACAGTGTGAGAGTAACGCTGGTCAGTATCTGTGTGCAGTAAGCAATTCAAAGATATATCCCTGCATGCAAAGAATACAATTAACTCGACTTCCCCTGAAATCAACATGGTTTTGCCCAGGAGTAACTTTCCTTTCTTAATTTCAAGCTCCTTCTCAAGTCGGAGTCAGACTCACTGTGTCCAAAACATGAATAGGTGTTCCTTATAAAAAGGTAGAATTAACAATAGCAGACCGGACCCAGGACACATTATATACGATTTTCTTCGTTATGAGCAATCCTATAGTCTGTGCACATACGGAATTTAGCTTATACTATGGTCGAGTTCTGATTGAAGCGACAGTAGACTTCTGGATTGGTCCATTATTACTACTACCACCACTATTAATCAGGTTCAAGACTTACGATCATGTGGTACAGCAGCTATCCAATGTCTGAACCCCGCTGGATCCAGCCTTCTGTGCGATGTCACTTACATGGCCTCCCGTGATCTAACTCCTACCTTAAAACGGAGACCTCTCAGAACTCTGGTTAGGGCTACATTGGCAGCAATCCCCTTTCCCACTAGTGGAAGTCTGGATCCAAATCCGTACTGGAAGTGCGGTGGATGTACAAATGGACTCGCAAAATGAGGGCACTCACCGCAAGCGGAAAAAAAAAAAAAAGAAGATACAATTTTGCCTTAGTCTGGATTTGTTGCCAACAATATTATTATATACTGTAACATACCATATCAATCATTTTGAAAAATGTATGTTTTCCGGAGCAGCGGGATGAAAAAACAATGACTTTTGCAATTTGCGCACACATCGAATAGAATTCAGAGCCGAAAGAGCCAGAAGTCCATTTTCAGAAGATTGGGACAGAGCGGCGAGCTTCATATTACAAGTTAAAGTAGAGGCAGCTGAGCGATCCAGACTGAAGATCCGTCGCCATTGTTTCAGTACACAGTATAGTCTTGCGATAGTTACCCCGTGTGAGGGCTTTCATGGCTGCCTGGTTGCAGCAAGAATCTGCTGTGCGGTAAGATCTGGCGCTCTGATTGCAGAATGATTGAAAGTCTTGATG
>WWET01000147.1:66373-76476 GCA_011038615.1 Limnodynastes dumerilii | reverse complement strand
TGTGTGTATATATATATATATATATATATATAAAAAATATATGTGAAAATAAAAGCATTAATTCCAAATTTAAACACATTTATGGTGGGGTGCACAGCACAGACACACCATAAGAGAGAGGAACAAACTTTTGCTGCGGACACTTCCAAATGCTGGGCCTCATCCAGACTTAATAATGACAGCAGCTAATTTATGCATGCTGCATGTGTAAATCTGGCTGTGGGAACGCGTGTGACAGTGGTTACACATCGTAACTTTGATCATACTTACCTTGTACATAACTCCGTGTGCATCAGACATCCCTACGCAAGCAGATTATACACATTGGGCCTGATTCAATCGCGGCAAGCAATAGATAGGAAAATGTTTGCGGTAGCCGATTATTATACGTATCTCTATGAGGCGCGTATAAAACTAGAAAAAATTAAATTTGCCCAAACAGTATCGCACCGCAAAATATGCAGGTGCAATGCTAATTGAATCATGCCCATTGTGGTTGGAGGGAGGCATTTAAATGGTACAGTGTGAGCTTGCTTAGGCACTTACGTACAACAAGGAAATACGTACAACCAGCGATACGCAAGGAAAAGATAACGCAGAGTTCTGAACACGCAAGTCAGCTAAGTTAAATAAGCGAAAGGGGAGTGTCAGAGGGAGGGCATTATCCTTAGTAGTATGTAACTTAGGTACACTTGTGTACATAAAGTGACCTTAAGTCTGGATCAGGCCCACTTACTTAATTCAGGATTTGGTCCATTGTGTCTATGGGGGAATTGGTATACCCACATGTTTGAGAAGATTGAATACTTGTTTTTCTAGGCATTTTTATTTGAAAGTAAATAAATGCCAAAGTTGGCATAAAACCTTTTTAATAGTTTCTAAACCCCAGTTTCGACACAGGCAGCACCTGACACAGGCGCTGTGGCATTAAAAGTCTCATCATGCATTTAGAGGTCTCAGTTATGCCCATGGTGTTGCAGTATGCTGGGAGTCGTAGTATCACAACAGTTGCCTATGCGGCACACATATAATTCAATCCTGTTAAACGCATGTGTACACAGAGTGTACATTTATCACTGGCACAGAGATGGGCAACAGGCAGCCCTAAGGGCACACTAAACCAGTCATTGGCATCCCTTTAACACCTTTCTTAGTTGACATTGGATTCTTTAGAGGCTGTAACAGTCATGCATGTTGCCTATTGGTAGGTTAAGCATAATGGGAGTGGCTATGGATGGTTGGTTAAATAAAACAGAAGATGACAGCAGAGTAAGAGTCACTTTAGACCAGTGCTCCTCAACCAGTGTGCCATGGCATGGATGTTGTAAAGTGTGCCACGGTGCAATGCCTCCAAAAGGAGAAAAAGCACTGGAAGACCTTGCCTTAAGGAAATAAGGAGATACTGGGGAGGTTGCAGATACATGAATTGGGACAACTGGAAAGCTGGAGACACATGATTGGTGAAACTGGGGAGGCTGCAGACACATGATGGGAGCTAACATAGTTAAATTAGTTATAAGAAAAAAGTTATTAGCTACAATGTTAAATTTATCAAATAAAAAATTACAATTAAATGTAATTTCTGTGTATGTACTTTGTAATTCCTGTTTTTTGTGGGTTTTATTTTGTATATTTTGCTTTTGGTGTGCCGCAGAGTTCTGGGAAGGGCTTAGGTGTGCCGAGGATGAGAAAAGGTTGAGGAGCACTAACTTAGACCATGACTAATGACCATTCACCCTTTAGTATGTCCTTAAGTTTTACCTAAGCATAGTGTCATTATCAACTCAAACCTATATTTAGAGGATCCCAATAGCTTTGTGGGTAGAACATAAATGAGCTACTGTAAACTTTTCCCACATTAAAAACACTGAAGACTACAGCTCCCAGATTGCCTTGCGTGGCTCCCTACACCATCCAGGTGACAGCAGCTGCAGCATGTCTGGTACACCATGCCTCTCTCTGCAATGGTCACCCACTAGGTTAAAGAGAAACTCAGTCACATCAGAGATCAGGGCCTCGGCATATTTGGGAACCTTCATGCCCCCCCTTTCTGCAAGGCATGCTGGAACTTGTAGTTCAACAAATGCAGCTAAGTACATAGTGAAGTAGCACGTGCGTGGAACGCTGAGCTCTGAACGTTCAATGTGGGTGTAATAAGCAGCAGCATTCCATCTCCCATAGATATTACACCATGAAATACATTGATATGAAGCCTAATGTAATGATAATAAGTTATAACAGATACACTAAAACTGCGTCTTAATAATAACACACAGCCTATATATAAAATATATAGTGATGAAATGGTACCTGTGATTATACAGAGAGCCCCTGCTTGTCCTCAGCCCTGCACAGCACTGTATACACCAGGCTCCAGAAGTGTGTGTTATTATATAGCACAGTGATCACTTCCAGCTTCTTCCAGAAGCTTCTTCCTCCTTCCGGCCGACAGTCTGCCATGCACTGCATACACGCCGACGCTGCGCCATCTGCTGGCCAGTCCTCGCCGCTGCAGGTGGGGATGAGCAGGGATTACTTGGCATAACTAGGGTGACCAACTTTCCAATGGGCCAACTCTTCCACAGACGGCCGTAATTTGCTGAAAGATAGCTACTGCGCATGCGTAGTAGCTATTGTACGTAATCAACGTATCGTTTCGATACGTAGATTGCGTATATGCGGTCTTTAAAACTGCATATACGCAATCTGTATCGAAATGATACGTTGATTACGTACAATAGCTACTACGCATGCGCAGTAGCTATCTTTCAGCAAATTACGGCCGTCTGCGGAAGACGGCCATAGTTCTGGATCCGGGCCACTGTTCCTACTAAGCTGTGTGCTCTGGATATGAATTCATAAGCATATTTTCATAAACATATTCATAAAGCATATTGTGTCAGCCCCACTCAGTATTCCCCAGCATAGTGTGTCAGCCCCACTCAGTATTCCCCAGCATATTGTGTCAGCCCCCAGCCCCACTCAGTATTCCCCAGCATGGTGTGTCAGGCAGCCCCACTCAGTATTCCCCAGCATGGTGTGTCAGGCAGCCCCACTCAGTATTCCCCAGCATGGTGTGTCAGGCAGCCCCACTCAGTATTCCCCAGCATGGTGTGTCAGGCAGCCCCACTCAGTATTCCCCAGCATGGTGTGTCAGGCAGCCCCACTCAGTATTCCCCAGCATGGTGTGTCAGGCAGCCCCACTCAGTATTCCCCAGCATGGTGTGTCAGGCAGCCCCACTCAGTATTCCCCAGCATGGTGTGTCAGGCAGCCCCACTCAGTATTCCCCAGCATGGTGTGTCAGGCAGCCCCACTCAGTATTCCCCAGCATGGTGTGTCAGACAGCCCCACTCAGTATTCCCCCAGCATGGTGTGTCAGGCAGCCCCACTCAGTATTCCCCAAGCATGGCGTGTCAGGCAGCCCCACTCAGTATTCCCCAGCGTGGTGTGACAGGCAGCCCCACTCAGTATTCCCCAGCATGGTGTGCCAGGCAGCCCCACTCAGTATTCCCCAGCGTGGTGTGACAGGCAGCCCCACTGAGTATTCCCCAGCATGGTGTGACTGTGAGTGTCATCCCCTTAGTATTCCCCCAGCATTAATGTGTCAGCGTCAGGCCAGGCCAGCCCCTTTTAATTTTTCCATGCATATTATTCTGGACTAGCCCCCATTTCCAGCATATTCAGCCACACTGTACTACTTATACTTACCTTTTTCTCTCTCTTTCCTTCCTCCTTCGCAGGCGCAGCGGTCTTCTGAAGCCACCTCACCCATTACCTGCTAGCTCCGCAATGGCCGGTCATGTCTTCAACACTAACAGGCACGTCCCATCTTCATGAGACGTCCTCCGTCTCGTCCTCCCGCTACACTACCCGTGCCGCGCATGCGCAAAGGGTTTTTTTTTTTTCAAAGATATTGGTTGCGGAGGAAAGGGCTGCTCTCCCAGGAGTCCGGCAGAGCTGTCTGAGTTTCTTAAAATCAGGACTTTCGGCGTCTCGGGAAGGGTTTGGCCATGACGCGGGAGTAACATGTCAAAACCGGGACAGTCCCGGGTAAAACGGGACGGTTGGTCACTCCATTATACACATTTAAGCTGGTCATAAACTATTAGACTAGATAAAACTGAGCCAATCCTCCAGTTATCGGGCCAATAATCACTGTAATGTATGATCAGGATGGATTTTGGTTCGATTATTTGATCTATTAACATGCTTAATTTATATTGGGCGCTGTACGTCTCACTGAAGAGGGAGCCCCTCTTGTGTGCTAGGATTACCAGTCCCAGCAGGAGAGGTGTATGGCACTGTTAATGGGACCTTTCCCTGATGGGAAATCATCTCGTTTATCGGGCCACCTCCTGCTGGGATAGATAATCGTCCCCGTGTATTGCCCAGCTTAAGTCTCTGCTTCCTAATATTTAAAACATCCTCATCGCTGTTGAAATCTCAGATTTTGATACCTATGGGGTACGGCGTGTTAGGAGAATTGAATAAACTTTATTGCTATCTGTTTAACCATATTGCCAGCTCTGCAGGACTCCAAGGAGAGCACGCCACTCGCTCGTGTCTGAAAATATGAATTTCGTCATCCCAATGTTCAGTGCTATTATTGTTTGACATATTTTAATAAGAGTCATGGTTCTGTCCCCTGCTTCACAAACGGGGGTGGAGGGAATGCCGGCAGAGGATTGCACAGAGACAGTGCCAGGCGGCGTCTCCTCTCCTCCTCCTCAGCTCTCTCCAATCTGAGTGACGCTGGTGTGACCCCAAAGTCATGTCAGCGCCATTCAATGAGCAGAGAGCACGTCGCAGAGGAGAGGAGAAAAAGCTTCAGCAGGGTAAGTTTTCAAATTGGAGGGTTGGCACACTAAGGGGAGAGGGAGGTGTGAAGGGGAGGGCTACATTTTTGCCCCACCCCCCCAAAATAAATTGTTGCAACGCCTCTGTTCACATCTTCAAAATTGCCCTGTGGTAGCGTGTTGGATAAAAGTTTGTGTCATTGGCTGCAGACATTCCGCCCAATCCTGTGGTGTTAGCCAATCGGCACGTGTCGTGCGCAGAATAGATGAGTTAGAAAAAAAGTGGGGCGGCTTGCGTGCAAGCCAAAAGCGTATAAAAGGAGCCTTTGGATGGCAAGTAATTACGGCATGCAGGGTACGGGCACACAAAAAGTCTTTTTTGTGCGACTTAAACACACAAGATTTTTTTTTTTTTTTTTATGAATAATCTTATTATAGTAAATGATAATTCATGGTAAAAAGTGACTAATTCAATGACTGCATATACTGCACATGAGGTATTTTATTCTAACTACATGAATTCATTTCTTAACCACTTCTTTGCAGTAATCTATCAATAAAAGCCTCCCTGGGATTTGCTACCATTTTGCTTTATAGAGGGCACATTAGGGATAGTGGAACATGATTGGCTGATAGCATAACCCCATCAACCAAGTTTCTCGGTGACCATGAAGACATCAAGTTAGTTTTCTAGGAAATAAAAAAAAAACATTGCTTCCTTTAACAAACTCCATTAGATAAATGACACTGTAACACACAGAAGGAGGTTTAACCTACTCCTTATGGTCTACTAAGTCTTGACATCTGTACAGATAGATTCTCACCATATGCTTACCCCCCGCTGTTACCCATGGCAACATACTGCTATTGCACTGAAGGTTATTTTCTCAATTGGAAGATTGAGGGCTGAGTATTTGATTCTGAGTTCAGCGAAGTGAATTTTATATCACCAGCAAGGAGTCACATCTTCAGGCGTTATCTCCAAATGGCTCGCAGGTTGTTTTCTTTTAGACGCTCATAAAGCTCAATATAGCATTAATGGTACAGCATTAGAAACTACTGAGGAGGAAAGAGATCTAGGAATCACTGCGTCATGTGATATAAAGGTAGACAAGCAATGTAACAAAGCAATGAGAAAGGCAAGTCAGATGCTTGGTTGTAAAGGTGAGAGGAATAAGTAGCAGTAAGAGAAAGTAGTGATGTCACTTTATAGATCATTGGTGCGGCCTCATCTGGAATACTGTGATCAGTTCTGGAGGCTAGGGGCCGTATGCAGAGCTTTTTATAAAAGTGCTACTGCGCATGCGCAGTATTTTTGTAACGTAATCTACGTTACTTCTTGCAACGTAGATTGCATATACGCGGTCTTAAAGACGGCCCCATAGCTCTAGAAGGACATAAATACATTAGAGACTGTGCAAAGAAGAGCAACTAAAACGGTGCATGGCCTGTGTCACACAACATACAAAGACAGACTAGAGGAAGTAACATGTATAGCTTGGAGCAGAGAAGAGACACTAAAATGCTGCATGGCCTGTGTCACACAGCATACAGAGACAGACTTGAGGAAGTAACATGTATAGCTTGGAGCAGAGAAGAGACACTAAAATGCTGCATGGCCTGTGTCACACAGCATACAGACTAGAGGAAGTAAACATGTATAGTTTGGAGCAAAGAAGGGACAGGGAATTTGATAGCAGCTTTCAAATATTTAAGGGGTATAACCAGCTAGAGGTGAGGGGCATTATTCATAAAGGAAGAGGTGTAATCAAACACGAGGACATGCATATAATCTGAAAGGGTAGTTGATAAGTGGAATAATCTCCCATCTGAGGTGGTTGAGGCTAAAACAATAGATTTGTTTAAACATGCTTGGGATAAATATAAGGATATCATAAATGTTATACTAAATTGAGGATCAAACAGAGTCTACGATAAGTATGGTTTAAAATAAATTAAACTGTGCAGACGATCTTGATACACTGTAAAAATTCCGGTCACATAGCTTTTTTTTGAGACCTATGGACTAAACCTCAATAACAAGATTTCTTAATGGTCCCATCATACACCCAGTATACTCTGGCTAGGACCTTATCAGTCATTTGCTGTCCCATTTTCTTGCCCGTTCTGAGAAGCTGCCCACAACGTCTATAGAAATAGCAAGTATATATCAGGGGGCACAAGATGAAGGATGGGAGGCAAGGAATACGCCTGTCAGACAAGTTGACTACTTCATCAAATGGCCCACAAATGAATTGGAAGGAAGGAAGGAAATTAAAGAAGGATATAATACATCTATATACTGCAATAAAGGTCATTTTTCATGTACAGGCCTCAGATCTGAAGCCTCTTTATGTGTTCTTTATACTTTCTTACCTTTATTAGTTTTTTTCTTTTCACGGTTTTCTTTTTAGAACTGTGTTTTCTTGTTGCGCTGTTATATACTCTGTCATTTCTCTTTCAATGTGCAAAGTGCAGCCCTTGCCATTTATCAAACATGACTTTTGATCATATTTAATTAGTCTTATAGCCGTATAGTATTACAAAAGCCATACCGAGACTTCTGATAATGACCCCTGATCCAGATCTGTGCATCCGACAGCTTACGTGACGTTTCTTCGCGTTTTTTCACATTGCGCATGCAGATCCTATGCAGATCAGCAAACATTTCAAGCATCCAGGGCTTGCAATTTGGTATATTAATTACCCAGGCGTGATTTATCCTGAATCCTGGGAGAAATGTCACGCTCTGGTGATTGGGCGTTGCACATCTCTGCCAATGGTATGGGCAGCAATGCAGATTTTATACTGTAGATGGCCTAGCACTTTAAACCTGCAAGGCCTTCCCCCAAGGAAGCACAGACCACACCCCAAATGGGTTTAAACACACCTCTTTTGGCAGCGCTAAAGTATCTGTATTAAACAATAAGAGGGGGTTTGGGGATCAAGACGTTTCTGTACTGGGGCCAGCAATGTCAGCTCATTTGTATAATGTTTGGATAGAATATTTTATCAGAGATCATCATCTCCTTCAATGTTCCTATATTCTTAATAAATGGACTCAATTATCTCTCCAGATAGTGACGCATTGAGACACATTGTCACCCTCCTTCATCATGGCAGCTGGAATCTAGCCTTCTCCATCCATTCCAAGGACTCTGCAACCTCTTAAATCCTGGCGTTTTCTTCTGTATGCAACAGGAATCTGAGTCACACGTACAGTATGTTCTTCCAGTGCTCAGTCTGTGACAATGGCGAACATAACTTATTTATCCATTCATCCCATCCTCTTCTCTTGAAATTATAGTCACCTGTTTAGAAAATGGTATATGCCGATACCACCTGCAGCTTCATCACATCTGTATCAGTGCCGACACCTTGCAAGTAAAGAATATTTTTATGGAGAGCGGGTACAATGGTGATTGTTCCTAATTCGACAATGTGTCCAATGCCGAATTGGTCTTTCCCTGATGGTGACAGACGGCAAGGGTTAAGGTTAGGGCTGCTAAAAGGGAAGGATGAAGGCTAAGCTGTGGAGAGGTGAAGGTTAAGCTGTTGAGAGGTGAAGGTTAGAGATAGGCTGCAGGAAGGGGAAGATTAGGGTTAGGCTTGTAGAAGGGGGAAGGTTAGGGTTAGGCTGCAGAGGGGGGAGAGTAGGGTTAGGCTGCAGAGAGGGGAATGTTAGGATTAGGCTGCAGTAAGGGTAAAGTTAGGGTTAGGCTGCAGAGAGGAGATGTTTAGGGTTAGGCTATGGGTAGAGGAAAATTAGGGTAAGGCTGCTAGAAGGGGATGTTTATGGTTAAGCTGTCGGGAGACGACAGTTAGGGTTAGGCTGTGGAGAGGGGACGGTTGAGATTAGGCTGCTCAAGGGGAAAGTTAGGCTGTGGATAGGAGAAGGTTATGGTTTGGCTGCTAGAAGGGGATGTTTAGGGTCAAGCTGTGGGGAGAGGACAGTCAGGGTTAGGTTGTGGAGAGGGGACGGTTCAGGTTAGGCTCTTAGAAGGGAAAGGTTAGGCTGTGGAGAAAGAAAAAAGGTTGAGGTTAAGCTATTAAGAATAAGATGTTTTGATGTAATCAGTCCTTTGTTACTTCTGTGATTGTCTCTGGATCGGATGCGCTTGCTTTGGTCCCGCCCATTACTGTACACTGACCATGTCCCTCCCCCCTCAATACAACCCTTGAAACGCAATCCACAGCAGCTCGAGTTGCAATCAGGTCTGAATCATCCGTGACTGCGCGCTCCTCAGTTCTGAGCATGTGCAGTAGAAAATCACGCAGAGAGACGTCACGTCAGCTGCCGCACACTCACCCCTGGATCGGGCCCAGATAGTTTCGGAGTTTTGTCACTTTATAACAAAACATAATCAAGAGTTTCTGCTAAGCATTATTTTGAAAAGAAGCGTTTGAATTGATATAAAAGAACTTCTGTACGGGTCATTAACGAGTCTGTGAGTGCAACAAGAGGTCTCAATGATCTGTTCTGAAAATACCAGATCTGCTTTCTGGAATAGAACATTGTCTGACGCGTTGCCACAATTAAGTGACTTTGGGGGGCTGTCAATAATTAGGATGAAGTGTGATTATTCTTCTGTATTGTGTGGGGAGGGAGAGGACTGATCATTAGCGAGGCTGCTGCAGATGCTGAATGATAGGCTTGTAGTAATGGCATTGATGTCATAATCAGCAACATCTGAATAATGGATCGCGCAAAACACAAAGCAGGCGATTTCCTGCGCTGAATAAGTGTTCATAATACACATAAAAGTGTCATTCACCAGATGAGAACCATAGAACATGTGAGGCACATATTTACACACTGCCACATAGCAATAGCATAGCAATGATGATTGTATATGAATGTAAGTATGTATGTACGTATGTATGTATTTATGTATGTATGTATGTATTTATGTATGTATGTGTGTGTGTGTATTTATTATGTGTATGTAGGTATGTATGTATGTATGTATCTATCTTTCTATCTATCTATCTATCTATCTATCTCATATCTATCTATCTATCTATCTATCTATCTATCTATCTATCTATCTATCTATCTATCTATCTCATATCTATCTTTCTATCTATCTCATATCTATCTATCTATCTATCTATCTATCTATCTATCTATCTATCTATCTATCTCATATCTATCTTTCTATCTCATATCTATCTTTCTATCTCATATCTATCTTTCTATCTATCTATCTATCTCATATCTATCTTTCTATCTCATATCTATCTTTCTATCTCATATCTATCTTTCTATCTATCTATCTATCTCATATCTACATATCTATCTATCT
>WWET01000147.1:37657-49237 GCA_011038615.1 Limnodynastes dumerilii | reverse complement strand
ATATATAGATATAGGGGGGGTGTTGCTCTAGGGAACTGCATTATACTGTGTAGCAGTGTCTTCCTTTGGGGACCTGCAGTACTGTATTTAGCATTTTCTCTGCAGTACTCATTATATTACTCTGATGTAATGATCAGATATGATAAAGGGCTATCTTTGACATATATACTGCCTTTGATTTAGCCTCTAGCTATGCTGACATCTCATATCGTTCCCAGTCATCAACACCTCAGCTCCTGGATAGAACACTCCTCTTTAGCCCAGAAACATGGATTCCTTTTACAGAGAAGGTCCACTGCTCTCCAGGGGATGGAGGGGAATAGAATTCCACTTTCTGGTAGTGGTGGCAACGTTATATAGACGATATATTTTATACATAATTAGATACCAAATGAAAAGTACCCAACTACACTGATATACGCCAGTATTATGCAAATCACTTGCAGACACTGCAAATAATATATTATTTTGTTACTGAACGAGGAAAACATTGATTTTGCAACAGAAAGATTGGGATAGCTATTTATTGAATTGAACGTGTTTTTGTTATTTTATTATGGTTTGAACTTCTGGAGTAATGCAGTTAAGGGTCATACTCAGAAGTGAGTTGAGAGACCTCATTAAAATACTGGAAAAGCCACGTGAACAAGGCAAAGGTCACCCCTTTTACCTTACATACATAAAGAGGCAACTTGACGTCATCTGCATTTTAGTTATCTTATGTTTTTACTGCATATATTCACAGTAAAGTGTAAATCACCAAGGCATTAGTAGTCATAGGTTCCAACATGGTAGTATGGCACCTGGAAGGTGATAAGTATAGCTGACCTCATAAGGAAGAGATATGAACACTAGAATATACTCTATAGTGTGGAGGCCTGAATACACAAGCCCTTCAGAAAGTGAGTCTACTTTACATATAGAGCCCAATTCTGTTTTAATGAGTAAAGAAAACATTTCCACCTTTGCAAAATGGAATTGCACTGCCAGGGGTAATATTTACTGATCTACATTAAGAGTTGCAAGGGGACATAATCTGCAGGAAGTACAAATGACAGTGTAAAAGCACATACAGGGTCAGATGGGGAATGTAAACCAGCCCTCAGAATGAATGCAAAAAGGCCTCATGTTGGTGAAATCAACTGTATGCAGGAGATTAAAAAAATTATCATAAAATAAAGAACTTTAAAAGAGCAGTGCAGCTATGTAATGTGTACGGGGTTATGTATAGCCCATTAAGCACAAGAACAATTGTTATATAAAAGTGTTACAATTAAATACAATATCTACTGGATAGGATTTCATAGTACAATAAAGAGACTTATAGTGACTGCTATGCAATGCAGATAGTGACCACCACCCTATATGGATAGCATCCTAGTAACCATTACCCAATACAGACAACATCCTAGTGACCGCTACACAATACAGACAGCATCCTAGTGACCGCTACACAATACAGAGAGCATCCTAGTGACCGCTACACAATACAGAGAGCATCCTAGTGATCGCTACACAATACAGACAGCATCCTAGTGATCACCACCCAATATACAGACTTTTTAGTGACAACCATCCAATACGGGTGCGCTAAGAAAGGCCCTTTTTCGATAGGGCCATTCTCTCCCAGCCAGTTTTAAACTGGTTGGGATATCGATTGCTTATGCCTCGATGAGGCATAGCAGTCAATCCCTGGAGTACCGAACACGGTGCTCCGATAGGTAAGACTACAAACTAACCCCAACCTTTCCATAATTCTGACCCTAACCCTCCCTTCCCTGCAGCCTGACCCTAGCTTTCCTTTCTCCCTAGCCTAACTCCCTTCTCTATAGCCTAAGCCTAAGACCACCCTCCCCGCAGCCTAACCCTAACCCTTCCTTTCTATGGCCCTAACCCTGATCCTCCCTTCCTAAGAGCCTAACCCTAACCTCCCCAACACTAAAAGTCCCCGGAGAGGTTACTCACCTCTCCGGAGCTGTCAGCGGTGGGTGCAGCGGGTTCAGCGAAAATGAAAGGGTGAGTATGCTGATCGGCACTTTCACCCATTCATTTAAAAAAAATTAAAAAATGGCTGCCTATTTGAAATAGAGACAGCTGAAAAGAAACTTTCAGCTATCTCTATTTCTAAAGGGAGACCATCGGAGCAGGGACTGCAACCACCCAATACAGAGAGCATCTTAGGGACCGCTACTTAATACAGAAAGCATCTTAGTCACCACCTCCTGTTACTGTCAACATCCTAGTTATTTTCAAACAAAGTGGGGTCTGTTGGGCGACCCCGAAAAGGCCACCATCCTACCTAAAAAGTTCCCTGAACGTCCTACGGACAATACTCCCGAGTAGAGATATCCAAATTTTTTATCATATTATATTTAAAAAATCAGCCATATATACCATACAGTATATAATTTGCATCCTCTAAACGGAAACGGAATTTGTCCAGGAGCATATGGCGTCATCATTTTATTGAATTCCATCCATTGTAATATTGGGCCTATAATGACAGTTTTAATATTTTATAACTACAAGCTGGATCCAACCCCCCATTTTTCCCCCAGGTGTACTGCGCATGTATCCGTGAATAAATAATTTTTTGACCCATGCAGGGAGCAATGTCCAGTGGCTGAGGAGGAAGTTGCTGCCGTTCAAGCAATCGCTATGTTGACAGGAACACAGCAGGCAGCAGTAGACACAATTTTGTTTTAGAAAAATATATTTTGTCACGGGCACAATGATGAAAGTTTTAATTTTGACTGCTGTACCTGCTTGGTTGGGGGTTAGAAATTGGGGTTAGGTTTAGGGTTAGGGTTATTGTAATGCCCAACAAACATGTCTGCATTACAATATTCGATCAGACAGGAGTCGCGGTAAGGACTCTGTCTGATAGAAAACATCCAATGAGTTGCCGAGAATTTCCGCGGCAATGTGTTCACTTTTGAAAATTCAGAATATCGAAGCAGCAAACCACATTCGACAAAGGTACTAGGGTGAAATCTCGTGCTTGACTGTCTCAGGGTAGGTGGGCGAGGAAAATTGCAAATGGACGCATGTCTGCAGAGCACGGCACAACACTGGGGCGGAATGCTCCAAATCTCTGCCTCGCGGATCCGATTGCACCAATAATAGATTTCTGGATCCAGTTCTACATCATTATTCGATGCACCAGCATTCTAAGAATTCTATTTCATTTTTTTATTTTATTTTTAGCGTGTGAAATGTTGAGCTCACAATCGTTTCAGTCCCTGAGATACAGGAAGAATCTAGTGGCTTGTCTAAGCTCCAAATACCGGAATTCACGCTTGGTTTTCTATTCATAAATTTCATTGGGCTTCACATAGAGCTGTGTTTAGGTTAATTGTATAAAGCAGGCATTGACAGACTCCAGGGCACCAGAAATTTGGACCCGGAGTGACGCTGGTGAGCCAATCATGGCGATGAAACGAGAAAAGCTATAAGCAGCACAGCACTGGTGACTGTCGGAGCTTCTTTCATAGCAGTTTCAGTGGGTTGGAGGGTGGAAAGATGCAGCTTATTGAAACTGTTGTGGAAGAAGCTCCCAGCAGTAATATGGTGATGGTCATCAACGTTACACTACTGGGAGCTTCTCTTGCATTTTCAGCATATGGGGGTGGATAGGAACCGCAGATAATATTACATATTACATTTTTTATTACTTTTACTAGAGACTATTTTAAACTATTTTAAATAATCATGTGTACTATATAAATTGAAGTGCCTTGTAATAAACTTTGAAATTAAGGTGGTGTCTGTCCAAATGCATACAGCATCTTGAGTACGAATCTTTTCTACGTATCCACAGTGCTGAAAATGTTTGCTTAAGCTGAAAACCCCCATGTGCACGCACGTCTACATACATGAGACCCATCGTCTTAATTTCACAGAAATAGCACTCAACCCATTGCCTGAAAAAGCGGATAATGAAAACTTGTAGACCATCGTCTTGGGTCCATAGAAGGTCAGCTTCCCATGTGATGAATGAAACTATTCTCATTCATCTGCAGGATGACCTTCTGTCAGCCATAGACAGTAGTGATTTTTTACTCTACCTCTATTAGTGCAAGACCGGTATTGAAATCCAGACTGTGGCTCGATAGATACAGATCTGCTGACAACTCAGAGGGAAGGTCACTTGAAGGGACTCATCTTCTACTGAGGTTAATTATGGCAAATTAGTGTTGGACAGGCTGATAAATTTTTACGTGCCTATGATAATTAGAAATCAGGTTGTGCGATAGGTAGACAGACTAATTCATTATGGTTATTAGGACATATCATTGCTTTATATTTTTCTCTACATATTGGTAACCTTCAAATACTGCTTACATAAGGGGAAAATATTCTGTGTCTATACAGTTCCCGTGTACTATACGCCGGCACCTGGAGATCGTTAAGGTTTGAGTTTTGCTAAACTTTCATCCCTTAGGAAAAAATCCCGACCTCCGAGCGCTGCGTCAGCGATGATTCAATGCCAAATCCTTGCAGAATCCAAGGAATCGGATCCAGAATTACACGAAAGAGGCAATTTACGCATTCTGAATGCAAGTGTTTTACGCATGTGTACACATGACGGCTTCGCATTGCAATGCACTACGAATGATTCTGGATTCCGTGCTGTAAGTTGGGCGTAATGGGTGGGGGGAGGAATTTAAATTGTATAGTAAGCACTTATCCTTCTTTATGCATCAGACACATTTTAAGTGGGTCAGGTCCTTAAGAGTTAAGGTAGAATCAGGGATACGTAAGTTGAAGTTCGTATGTCCCTCGCAGGAGCAGAATATAGGATGGCAGCCTGCTGCAGAAGAGTTACGATTTTCTCTGCGTCTAGTCCTAGTGCCCTGAAGGCGTTACGAGAACCTACCTTAATATTTTACGCAGGAAAGGCGCCGAAATCAGGATTGCGCGTAAGTTCTTAACCCTGCACTTACTGCACAAATTAAATCCCTCCCACCTTGTGTGACATAACTCGCCCGTCCCGAGGATCCAGAAGTTCCACATCAGTGCTGGAAGCTTTATTTGCGGCAGTCATGAAAAGCAGGTTTTTTCCGCTCGCAGTAAGTGGCAATCACCAAAATCTCCGGATTTAATCCTCAATGCACAGATTTTTCTAATAATATTTTAGCCCATTCTAGTAAACACAAAGGACCAGATCCAGACCTACAAGCGGGTACGGGCACCTGAGGTCATTACGGCCGGAAATGTAGCGGGGAGTGAACACCCCGTGCACGCCCCGCTGTCGGTAGGAAATCTACATGTCTAGATTACTACCTTAACTTTTACAATCACGTATGCGGCCTTATGGTCAGATAGCTGATCGTAACAGGGCTTCCCCCACCCCGTCCCCTCATTAGCATGTTTATCTCCGCCTTCACGGTGGAGATACGACATGCATAAGGGAGGGGAAAGCCCCCTTTTATGTAAGAGGCGGCGTATGTAATGTTATGCGCACAACCTTCTAGACAGGGTAATTACATACGCGAGGTACGTAATTCCTCTGTCGGCTGTACTGCAGGATCGGGTCCAAAGAAACAAGAAACAATTTAACAATATAACCCCTGAGAGCGGAGTATGCTGATGAAGCAAAACAAAAATCATTTTTATACAATAATATTAGTTTTATTGACAGTGTATAAGCCTGGTGGTGGGGGGGTGTATTTAAGTCGTACTGTAAGGACTTGGTTAAACACTTAGGGCCGGATTCAGAGCTCCGGCCGCAATGCAATTGAGGCCGGAGTTCTGCGAAAAGTGCTACTGCACATGCGCAGTAATTTTGGAACGTAATCTATGTTACTTCTTGCAATGTAGATTGCGTACACGCTGTCTTTAAAACCGCGTGTATGCAATCTACGTTGCAAGAAGTAACGTATATTACGTTCCAAAATTACTGCGCATGCACAGTAGCACTTTTCGCAGAACTCCGGCCTCAATTGCATTGCGGCCGGAGCTCTGAATCATGATTATTGCCGCCATCAGAGAGGAGGGACAGCTGGGACTCCTATAGAGCTGGAGCCCGGCCTATACTCACCTCAGCTTTCCATCACTGATACTTGCTGCCAGGGGCGTAACTAGCCTAAATGGCGCCCAGGGCAAATGCCCAAAATGTGTCCCCCCCCCATGCGCCCACCCCCTTCAGGACAAGAAAGAATAAAACCCTGCTTACCTTATTCTGTGACTGTGAGAACAGCTGCGGCGCGGCATCTTCCCCTCAGTGTTCTGCCGGACAGCGCCGGTCACATGACACTGCGAGAGAGAACTAATCTTGCAGTGTGTCCTATAGGCCGGCGCTAATTGGTGGATGCCGCGCCCCAGCTTCTCTCAGAGTCACAGAGTTCTTTTAGACAGAAGAGAGATAGTTCCGCCCCCTCTTCTCTTCAGTGAAAATGACAGATGCTCCAGCTGTCATTTTCACAGACGAGGAGAGGGAACGGATCCTCTTCTCATCTGTGCTTCCGGCGGTGGGCTTTGTTGGATATGCTCTCTGATGGCACCGATGGCGCCTCCAAAGCCATCAGCGCCCAGGGAACATGCACTACAAAAACCCACCCTAGATACGCCATTGCTTGCTGTTGAGCGTTGTTCATTAGCAGGCAAGGATTTCCCTGGGCATTGGCCTGCTGTTGATGCAGATCCACGACGTTCCATCTCTATGTGACGTCATAGGGGGTAGAGAACCGCGGCTGTGTTTCGGGCCCAAAATTTGTTGGTGTGTACGATTCCTTCATTATGCACCAGCAACATTTTTAAGGTTAACATGGGGTCCGTGGTGTGAGATTGCTGTTCGTTCTTAGGTGCATATATTTAGTAAATGACCTACTATACACGTGTAGTCATTTACACAATCTACATACCAGTTAAGTACGTAGATTGCCTCTGTGCGGTTCTTAAAGACCTCACTGAGTAGTTTAGTAAGAAAGACGCGTGCTAATGCCGCCTCAGGGAGTGATTAGATAGTAGTGTGGGGGAGATTTAGCTGGGGAGGGCGGGGGTGGGGTGGGGAGAGCCAATGTCCATGTGTAACTTTGCCCTCGTAAGTGCCACAAGGTACCTAGCAATGGGGGGCGTGACAGGTGAGTTAGGTGCAGATCTGTCTGTGAATACCGTCCAATGTCACAATGCAATGCATTCCTCGTTTTCTGTACCCCCCGAGCATCTGGAAATATCAAATAAATAGCTTTACGGCAATGGCATAAATAATACACTTGTCAGACCTGACCTCCTTCTGAGTACAAATAATGAGGCGATCCTGCCTGAACCATGGGGTGCAATATTCTGGGTAATTTGGAGGAAAATTGATGCAGGAAGCATTGTTTTGCCTCCTAGGTCTCCTACCACATTCCATTGTATTTCTCTAACTCCGCGTGATGCTGGGGAATTAAGGCAAGGTGGGGGACGGCAGACAATGTAATAGTATAAATGACAAATGCGTGCATTGACGTAACTTGTCACAGTGAGTGACATTGACGTACTGATAAATTGGGAGTTATTTATGGACCAGGAATAAAAGCACTTAGTGACATTTTTAGACATAATTGTGCCTATTTTGGAACCTACACAAATGCACGACCCTATTCCAAAGGTGCTTGGCTCAGCGGAGCAGAAGCTTAGACTACTGGATTCACGGGGAAAATACTTCCACTTGGCACAGGAAAGACTCTTTTGGAACAAGACGGGGCTTTTGTTGCAGAGCAGACGTTTGCAATGGAGATTTGCAGACTAGGGGCCAGATTTACTAAGCTGCGGGTTTGGAAAAGTGGCCCATAGCAACCAATCAGAGTCTAGCTCTCACTTTCTTTTTACGTACTAGAGAATGTCAGCTAAAATCTGATTGGTTGCTATGGGCAACATCTCCACTTTTTCAAACCCGCAGCTTTGTAAATCTGGTCCTAGTAATTTATTTGTGAAATAGTTGAAATTATTCAGAATGCAGCCATAAAAACTCTTCACCATCCTTGAGAGGTTTCAAGACCAAGGGCTAGATTTGCTAAACTCCGGGTTGCCGATTCTCTCCTGGAATATCCGGGAGACTCACGAAATTCATGCAGTTTTCTCCTGGTCGGAGAGCCAACAAATCTCCTGCAAGTTCTGCCACTTGCCATTGATTATAGAAATCCCTAGTGTTACTAGGGATGGATGGGACTTGAGGACGTGGGACCGGATTCAGACCGCCGCACGCTTTCCGTGCGTACGGGGGTTTGTAATTACGCGAGACAGAGGGGAGTGCACGCCTCCTGTCACTCCGCTCTGTCGTGCGGGCATTATGGCAGCGTAAGCCTGCATTAAGTCTGACGTGCGGATCAGTGGTCTATAGGAAAATCTATACGACCGCTGATCTGCTACAATGTGGGAGCCCCCTCCCACACTGTACACTTAGTATGCTTCCCCCCGCCCACTTTAGCGGGCAGAGGGGAAGCACAGCCCATTTCCTTGGAAATGGGTTTGGACGGAACAGAGTTCCGTCCGATTGTTTATACGCTAGGGTTACTATAGTAACCCTAGCGTAACATCTGGAGGGTGCATGCGCCCTCCAGTGAATTCAGGTCACTTACGCACCTTGCGTGCGTAAGTGACCTATAAGTATTAAATCTGAATCCGGTCCGTGATTTTCGTCATCAAGTCCCGTCCAACCACTGGAACACTATTCGGCCATATCAACAACTAGTTGACCCCCGAAATCCTCTGTTGCAGACACAATTGAGGAGGGATGGGGTCCCCAAAACCATGAGTGTGTCGGCACCAATATTTTGCTATCCAAAATGCCGAACATGTGAGGAGTGAGCACGCCCCCTAAATATTCTGCATGTGGAAGGAACGTATAGAATGGTGGATCTTAGTTAAGGGTTCCTTTGTACTAGTACACAATATGTTTCCTACGGGCGTGGGTCGCCGCTGTGAATGGCCCTTTTTTCTGAACTGGCTGGGAAATCGTGCCTAATGGTAAGTATAAATTTAACCCCAACTTTTACCCTAATCCTTACCTAACCCTTCCCTTCCATTACCCTAACCTTAACACTTCCCTGCAGCCTAACCCTAACACATCCCCGCAGCCTAACCCTAAGACTTACTTCCCCGCAGCCTGACCCTAACACTTCCCCGCAGCCTTACCCTGAAGACTTACTTCCCCGCAGATTAACCCTAAGACTCCCCTCCCCGTAGCCTAACCTTAAGACTCCCTTTCCCGCAGCCTGACCCTAAGACTCCCCTCCCCGCAGCCTGACCCTAACCCTCCCCTTCCGTTACTCTAACTCTCCCCTTTCCTTACACTAACCCTAACCCCTACCTTCCCCACAGCCAAAACCTAAAACTCCCCAGAGAGTGTTACTCACCTCTCCGGTTGGTCGGTATGACAGAACTGTCTGAATTTCGGGAGTTTCGCAGATATTCCGGGAGAGCCTACAATCCTGCATTAAAATTAGTGTAAGATTTTGGATATCCTTATATTTATACCAAGCATGTTTAAATAGCTCTACTGTGTTACCTCTACCCCCTCAGATGGGAGGCTATTCCACTTATCAATCACCCTTTCAGTGATGTCATTTTCCCACACATTTCCTCCCACCATTAATGTGATGCATAAAGCCAGCCAAAGCAATCTATTTCCATGTCTCTGCAGCTCTTGTGGATCTGACAGTCGTCATGTTTACATTTTCTGGAGACATGTTACTCATATTCTTATATCTTATTCTAGATATTTACTGTATAAAATTGCAAAACAGAAGACAGTAGAAAGCTTTGCCTGAGCAGAAGGAGAGAAGTCTATGAGGATGTTGCCTAAGGCCTTCTGTACACATATTGTTGAATCTATATAGTCTAATTCCATTTTATGACAGGCGAGCAGAGGAGAAATGGAAGCTTAGATAGAGATCATTGACCTCTATGAAGAGATGTCTGTGCAGTGCACAAAGCCATTTTCCTAAAGCAGATTACTGGGAGAGGAGAGAGGCCTTCTCCTTCCTATTCACTGCTCTGTCATCTGCTTACATACGTCTAAGCCAAGTGTACATTGCAAACTCTCCATAGAGGTCAGTGATATGTAGAGGCTCATCGTTACTTAGTCTTCAGACGTTCTACAGTACACAAGCACAATGGATCCAGAGTTTACAAATAAGAGGAAATCAAGTGGAAAGTTACACCTGCACAAAACCATATTGATGTAAATAATCTTATTCTTTGTATGCAGGGAGAATACTTTGCTTTTGATTATTGCACACAGATACTGACCAGCTTTACTATTACACTGTTATTTATATTTATATTACTATTATATTATTACACAGATACTAACCAGAGTTACTATTACACTGTTTACCTCTCATTTCTAATACTATTATATTATTATTATTATTATTATATTATTATTACACAGATAGGGCCTGATCCAGACCTACGCCGATGCGCTGTGCTTACTAAAGCACAGCGTATCGGCGTTCACTTACTGACCAGCATTACTATTACACTGTTATTTAGACTTGTACTAGGAGACATCACCTCTCATCTCTAATACTATTATATTATTATTGTATTATTATTATTACACAGATACTGACCAGCATTACTATTACACTGTTATTTAGACTTGTACTAGGAGACATCACCTCTCATCTCTAATACTATTATATTATTATTGTATTATTATTATTACACAGATACTGACCAGCATTACTATTACACTGTTATTTAGACTTGTACTAGGAGACATCACCTCTCATCTCTAATACTATTATATTATTATTGTATTATTATTATTACACAGATACTGACCAGCATTACTATTACACTGTTATTTAGACTTGTACTAGGAGACATCACCTCTCATCTCTAATACTATTATATTATTATTGTATTATTATTATTACACAGATACTGACCAGCATTACTATTACACTGTTATTTAGACTTGTACTAGGAGACATCACCTCTCATCTCTAATACTATTATATTATTATTGTATTATTATTATTACACAGATACTGACCAGCATTACTATTACACTGTTATTTAGACTTGTACTAGGAGACATCACCTCTCATCTCTAATACTATTATATTATTATTGTATTATTATTATTACACAGATACTGACCAGCATTACTATTACACTGTTATTTAGACTTGTACTAGGAGACATCACCTCTCATCTCTAATACTATTATATTATTATTGTATTATTATTATTACACAGATACTGACCAGCATTACTATTACACTGTTATTTAGACTTGTACTAGGAGACATCACCTCTCATCTCTAATACTATTATATTATTATTGTATTATTATTATTACACAGATACTGACCAGCATTACTATTACACTGTTATTTAGACTTGGGCTAGGAAATTTCACCTCTCAACTCTAAAACTCTTTGGAACAAATGACATTTGCCTCCCCTTCAGTTCCAACATGGTTGTGCCCAGGTGATCTTTACACCTATTTTTCTATTATTTTTAAACGTTGCATCCGTTCTCATATGTAATGTGTGAAAAGACTTTGGGGTATATGGGTCAATGTTGTATTTTAAATGGATCCGGAATGAAATGTATAAAAAAAAAAAAAATCAGCGTCCT
>WWET01000147.1:15429-37624 GCA_011038615.1 Limnodynastes dumerilii | reverse complement strand
GAAAGAGTGCGTGGCTTTAGATTAAGTGCGTCTTCTGCGTAAAGTCACATAAAAGCCTTGATCTATGACGCTGTACATATTTATTCAAATAGGGTAAGGTAATGTTATTTACTGGCTTACAAACATACAGCTAGATCCTGACCTATGTACGCTAGCGATTTTACACTAGCCGCTGACGTAAAATCGCCGATTTGCATTTACTGCACATGCATGAGGCAGATGTTACGCCACGTAACGCTGAACGTATGTACCATCAGCGTAACTACGAATGAAGGGCATATATATATATATACGACAGCCATAGTTACGCTTTGGAGGCGGGGTAGGCATTTAAATTGGACTTTATGGGCTGGGTTAGATAAGTTACATGAATCCATTACGTACGTCAGTACTTACGCTTTGAAAAGGTAAGGTAGGGTTTGGGAAGCGTAAAATGACCAAAGTACGGACGAGCGAGGGAAGTGCCTAGGGGAGTGCCTAGAAAATACGCTAGCGTAAATACGATACGTGATGAAATGTAACAAGCACTTAGGCCTGGATCTACCCCATAGACATCGGTTTAAATGTCTCAAGGAAGTGTGATTTGTGTACAACACAGTTATTGGCTAAATCTCATGTCTAAATGTCGTCCATATACCATAGGAATGTGCAGTACTTCTGTTTTTATGTGCAGTAGCTGACTGTCAGACAGGGACATAACTACAGGGTGTGCACTCAGCACTCCATGTATGAGCGCATGTATGTATAGCATGGAGTGCCGAACGCTGTTTTAAGCTGTCAGCCTCCTGTCCAGCTACCATCCCAGTCCTGCCTTGCTCGCCAAGTTCCACCCATCCAGATGGAGCACTCGAATTGCTGAGCGCTGTTTTAAGTTGCCAGCCTCTGACAGCTCTTATCAGTCAGTGGTCCCGCCCACTACGGCCCCCAGTCCCACCTGGTTCTGCCTAGTCCCGTCCATCCAGACTTGGGCCCCTCTCCAGTGGCGTATCTACCATGGGTGCAGAGTGTGCAGTGCACACGGGCCCCCGCAGACAAGGGGGCCGCCCGTGACACTCACCCTGCACCCAATGGAGGATCCCAGTACCACCTATATCTGTACACACGGTGATGGTCCCCACCAGCCTACCGTTCCCAATAGTGCACTTGCAGCCTCACGCTCCTCTTCTGTTTGCAGAGCGTGAGGCTGCGCAGTGCACGCACGCCTGACATCCCCGCGTGATGCCCGCGCGCAGTGCACTGTTGGGAATGGTAGGCTGGTGGAGACTGTCCCCGTTTGTATAGATATAGATGGGGTTGGGAAGAAGGGGAGGGGGCCCGTCTGGGGAGGGGGGGCCCGTCTGGGGGGTCTGCACAAGGGCCCCTTCATTTCTAAAAATGCCCCTGCCCCTCTCTATGGGCCTGAATCTCCCAATCTATACATGTTTCCCCAGCAATCGAAGCTCCTTATTACCATCCATTGAGTCCTCTATGAGTTATAGGACTTCCAAGTAAGTTCCTTGCACAGTTCCAAGTTTAAATGCAGTAACATTTCTGCGTGTTATACAGCTTTAATTGGGCCCCACGCTCTTTGCTGATGAATGGACGTGATTAGGGAACGCTTCACAATCACGCATTTCTGAATGTGTTTTAAATGATTTCTTCCCGTCTAGATCCTTTTTTTTCCCCTCTCAATCAGCAATTTTTGTCTGAAGAATGATCGGGCGCTTGAAACGCTTCTTGCATTCTTAATAATGTTGGCTGTAGAGTTTAAAAAAAGGGAAAAAAATCTTTTTCGGACGTTGGTAGGTGGAGAAGTAATAGGATGTAACAGATGGGATGTGTGTTTGGAACTAAACTACAGTAAAATGTATTTGTTGGAAGAGAACTTGATCTAGCTAATGTTAACTGGAATGAGGTAATCCAAAGGTTCTTAATAAAGCTAAAGGCAATGAACCAAATTTTTGACATGTTGCTTGTGGAAAATGGGCAGATGTTACGCATGCAAATCCATTCAACACCGTAACTAGTGACATCCGTAAGAAGGAGCGGTGCCACTACTCCGTAAGTAGGAAGTTAAGAAAAGTGGGTGGGGGAAGGCATGTACTTTAGCAACATCGGCAAAAAAATACGCACAGAGAGTTAAGGAGACGGAAGTCAGCAAAGATCCATAAGAATGAGGGGAATCCAGGGGGCTGATCTTCCATGAACTTTGTTAGGAGGTGACACTTTGAACACATTACACAGGGTCAGAATTCGTTGCTGATGTATGGTACCTGCGTCACATCATTTCTACACACAGTAAGAAAAAAATAGTTTTACAATAAAAAGCTGTAAATCTGCTTTAAAGAGAGGAATTCACTAGTCCATTTTATTGCAGTTTAATCAATCATATAACAGTAACGGTAACATTTACCCTCTCATTGTCTTTCCCACCTATGGGTATCTTGAACACAGAATGACATTTGTTCTATGTAAGATACATATCTTGCTATGCAGTCATTTCACGCGGTAATTCAGCAGACTGTTGAATAACTCGCCATGAAATTATATTTATCGATAAAGATCTCCCTTTGACAAGCAGGCACTTTGTCTGCGACACTGGATAATTTATTCCGAATGTTGGCTGATCATTTCCGAATATTATTCTATTGCTGGTAGGGATCTGAAATTCATTTTAGAATTTATAAATAAAATCAGGTTATATGTTGGCACACTTTTACAAAAAAAACTGGTCTATTAACAGATTCATCCAGACATTACCATAATGTCTAGGTACATGCTTCAGAAATTTGCTAAGGTATCATTTGGCCCGAAGTTTAAAGGTAAATCATTGATTTTTGTTTTGTTTACTTTATTAGTTCTTGTGTTATTATTATTATTTGATTTTCAAAGGAAGGGCTGTAATAGAACACGAGGGCATGTGGATAAACTAAAATGGGGGTAGGTCCAGAGGAAATGTGATAATGACATCACTGAAAGGGTGATAGATAAGTGGAATAGCCTCCCATCTGAGGTGGTTGAGGCTAACATAGTAGAGCAGTTTAAACCCTAATCTACCTGCCATAACCACCGTAGCTATTGGAAACAGGAAGAAATGGTCCCGTTCCCAATTACAAATTTCTATTTTCAAAGCTTTTCGAACAATGATACAGCCATCATTCACCTTATGGCTATATCATGTTCAATATATGGCCGCTCGGAACAGCAAACGCATCCCGACTATAAGGATATCTAAAATCTCAAACTAAATAGAGGCTCAAACAGGGTCTAGGGTTAGTATAGTTTTCTTATCTGCCGTCACTTTCTATGTTCCCATGACCTCTGCAAAAGGGTGTTTTCACGCAAGGAGCTGGGATCCTCTTCGGATTGATGCTTGCTCCTGTGCTCAGATTATTGGACCGGATTCACACCTCCGGACGTATTGCATACCGATATTACCGATATTTGATACTGCGCATGCGTAGTTTTTTATTACGTAATCTGCGTATCTTTTTGTTACGTATATTGGTCTTTAAGAACACATATACGCAATCTACGTAACGAAAAGATAAGTAGATTACATAAAAAAATACTACACATGCGCAGTATCAAATATTGGTAAACTCTGGACGTATATGCAATACATCCGGAGGTGTGAATCTGGTCCATTATTATTAACATTTGTTTATAAGGCACCACAAAGGGTCTACAACGCTGTACAGGTAACGAACAAGCACAGACAAGACATGAATATTGAGTAAACATAAACACAGCACAGAGGGTAATACAAGTACTGGCACAAAGATGACAGCAAAACAAAAATACTAAACAATACAAAAGTATCCATGCAGGGGGTAGAGATGAGACTGGGGTAGGTGGAGGACACTAAGATAGCGGCCCTGTTCTCAAGAGCTCACAATCTACAAACCAATATAGTGTCAATAAAGAAATTTTATTGCATTTGTCTCTCTAGTTTTTAAAGCCTTACCATAACGGGTTAGCTGTAAATTGTGTACAACGCCAAACAGATAAGTGGGAGAATGACTTACTTCCATTAACTTGATAAAAGTTGCTATCACAGCTAAAAATAACAACAAACTCATAAACACTGTCTCTTTCTTTGCCTGTCACATTAAGCTGTAAAAAAACCCCCATCTGGGTAGTTATTTTAAATTTAACAGCGGCTTTTTGTTTAATGCATCAGATACAACAGACATTTTAATACTTAATAACATGTTACCCCTTCCAGGATTTGTAATAAACTCAACTTTAAAATTAAAATGACAATAAATGTGTTAGATGGAGCCACAATCTTTTATAACAAATATTTTCTGGGTATCCAAGATATCTGAATCCATTGGCACCTCCCTAGGCAGATGTGTTTTTTTTTTTTTTTCTTTTAATACATATATTCTCAGTGAGCAAAGCAGTGAGAAAGGCAAGTCAGATGCTGGGTTGTATAGGGAGAGGAATGAGCTGCAGACAGAGAGAAGTAGTGATGTAACTTTATAGGTCATTGGTGCGGCCTCACCTAGAATACTGTTATCAGTGCTGGAGGCCGTATCTCCAGAAAGACATAAATACATTAGAGACCGTGCAAAGAAGAGCAACTAAAATGGTGCTTGGCCTGTGTCACACTACATACAGAGAAAGACTAGAGAAAGTAATCATGTATAGCTTGGAGCAGAGAAGAGCAACTAAAAGGGTGCATGGCCTGTGTTACACATCATACAAAGAGAAACTAGAGGAAGTAACATGTATAGCTTGGAGCAGAGAAGAACAACTAAAAGGGCGTATGGTCTGCAGTGGCGCACCCAGGGGGGGTTTCTGGCTGCCCAGAAACCCCCCCAAATTGAAAAATGAAAATTTTTTTTTTGAAAAATGGGCCAAAAAATTTGAATTTTCAAAAAGTGGCGTGGCTTCGCGGGTACCGCGAAAGGGGCGTGGCTTAGCGGCAATGTGATCTGACATGAAGGAAGATGGTCCTGGCCTGTGCTGCATTAGGAAAGCAGGTGGGAATGGTGAATGGGTCACTACAAATACAACAGTGCTTATGCACTGACACAGGCTCTGTACATTGTGTAATGTGCTCGTGCTCTACTAATGCATTGTATACTGCTATTACTATTACATCTGTTCCTTCAATATAAAGCTACTATTTTACTGTGTGAAATAAGTAACTTATAAATCACCTATAAAAAAAAATCGGAACAGGACTTGTTACAGCCAATAACCAAAGCAATTCCTTAATGTAGAATTTTTATTATTTTTAAATGTACATTATAAACGTGCTGCTTTCACAGAGAACGTTACTGGATGTCTTACATGTCCTGACAGTCAGATAGTACGACCATATTCATATTATCAGTATTGTCATTTTACATATGTTTTATTTTTTAACAGTGCATCATATTAAGTAGCTCTTCACAATTTTACACACATCAACCTCTGCTACATTACAGTCTAATTCCCTAACAAACAAACAAACACACACACACACACACATAAACACGCTAGGGGTAAGAGCTTGGGCAGGACACGGCGGAGCTTATTTGCCACGTTTTCGGGCTCCAAAATGTTTGCAGCTATGATAATATACCCCACATGTATTACACACATTGGAAACCCCCCTTTCAAAATCCTGCGTTTGCCACTGGTCTGTGTCACACAACATACAAAGAAAGACTAGAGGAAGTTATCATGTATAGCTTGGAGCAAAGAAAGGAGCTAAAATGGTGCATGAATGTTTGAGTCTTAGAAGCTTATTTACTAGACCTACTTTTACTTAAAGTAAGAAAACAAGTCTGTCCATGCTCTCTCCTGCCCTCTGTCCACACTCTCTCCTCCCCTCTGTCCAAGCTCTCTCATCGGACCTGATCCAGACTAACGCTGCCCGGTGTTAATACGCCGGGTGTAAGCGTAAGATTGGCAACAACCGATCCAGGATTGGGCATCCGTAGTAGCAGCGTAGTAACAGCAGAGGGGGCATTCCTTGCCGTTACTACGCTAAGGTTAGTGTGGGTAGTGTGGGAAGTTAAGGTAGCCTTCAGCGGGTGTGAGCGAGGGTAAATACGCTGGGACAAGGGGAGTGTCGGGGGGAGTGCATAGATGTACTAACGCTCAGCGCAACATCGTAAGTCTGGATCAGGCCCATCTACTTCATCAACGCTCTCTTTTTCACTCTGTCAACGCTCTCTCCTCCACTCTATCCATGCTCTCTTCTCTACTGTCCCCACTCTCTCCTCTGGAATAATGCCGATCAGTTAACCCTGTCGGCACTTTAATGACTTTTAACTACTATCGAACTGACCGTCACACCAACATAAAACACCCTGATAATGACTCAATGTATACCTCTGTATATAATTAAGAGTTCAACCATAATATAATATAACAGAATATGCCTGGGTGGAAGATCACATGAGGTCAGATCTTCAGAAACATTATGCTATACCAAGAACATTGTGGAAAACAGCAAGGTTCAGAGATCTAGCCGTTTACTCGGAATGACTTGTTCCATGTGTGAAAAATAAAGTTGTAGAAGCAATGTGAAGGTTTTATTCTGCCTCTCCAGATGGAGAATTAAGACAGTAGCACTGCAGAGAGCTCAGCTGTTAGCTGTTCCAATTAATCAGGTTTTTTCATGGACTGTGGAGACGGAAAAAAAACAAGCTACAGGTCAGCAGATGGTCAACTTTTCACAACATAAAAAAAACCCAACTGTGCCACCAAGCAGCCTTTCTCTTGCCACCGTGACATGGGCAGCCGTGTCTTACTTGTAGTGTACAGAACTCCTGTCTGATAAATCAATGTAGCAACATAATACACAATGCCCAAAAAACTAAATGCAATACAAATACGTCTCATAAAATCTCAGAGAGAGTAAAAAAATAAAAATGCACAGTAGATGCGTCTCATGGATATATGAAGAACGGATTCATTTTTAATGAGAAAGAACTAGATCTGCAATTACGCCAGGGTTGCCGACTCTCCCGGAATATCCGGGAGACTCCCGCAATTTGGTATCCAGGAAGAGCCGGCAAAACTCCCGCAAGCCCCACCAGCCATCACTTATTACCTAGCGTTACTAAGGATGTGCGGGGCTTGATGATGTCATCAAGCCCCGTCAGTCCCCTGAAATGCTGGAGATTACAGGAGTGATTGACAGGGGACGGGGCTTAATGATGCAATTTGCATAAATCGCGTAATTAAGCCCTGCCCCCTTGCAGAAATCCATGGCTTCCCTCTGGGTTCTCCCGGACGGAAGCTCTGAAAAGTCGGCAACCTTGAATTACGCCAAAACCCCTATTTCCGTGTTCCTTCGTGTGTAAGTAACGTTGGTCACATTGCGGAACTCGCTACAAATGATCATGAAATTAGTGGTGGTACTATACCTTCCCTGCGTGAAAGCGTAGTGGGTGGGGTTAAATACTTAAATTGCACAGTATAAGATTGGTTAAGCCATTACGCATGATTTACACAACGGCGCTATTTTTCCTGGGGCTGGTGCTTAAGAGTTAAGGTAGGTACGAAAGGGGAGTGTTCTAACCTCACACATTGAGAATTCAGGATCGCACTTCGCTCACACTGCGTTGGAGTTACGATCGCAGTGAAAGGGGGAATTTAAACCTCACCCCCATTATAGTGTAGTCTATATTTCATGTATTTTGTATTTACTTGTGTTATATACTGTACACCCTCATGAAAACCATTGTAAATTGGGACAGTGAATGCAACGCATTTTACCATTTTTAAAGGAAATAAAGGCAATATATTCAAATTAAATGGACGTCTTGTTGCGATTTAAGGGTTGTACATAGTGTTCTGAGAGTACAGTGAAATTATTTTGCACAACTAATCTTGTAAAAACAAAAACGAACTCATATAAATTCCATTTGTGTTTCAAGAAATTCCATGCAATATATTCTTAATACTTTTCATGTCTGTGTTCGGAGTTCTTGCTTGTCCCAATGCTGTTAGGTGACCGATCAGCTCACTGGAAAAACATACTATAGCATGGCTAATAATTATGCTCTCTAAGCAGCCTGACTGCATGCATATGCTTCATGTCTGATATGTTTCATGTACCTCTCAGCACCTTTTGCACACATTATTATGACATTAAATCATGCAGCCCATTCCAGCCCTTACCCCCTAATAACTGTACTTTCTGCTGAGCAAACACATTCTTGTATCTACTAATATGTCCATTATAGACCATGTACATTAAGCAAACTCAATTCACTCCTCGAGTAAATCATTTTACCTCCTGACAACTGAAGTCTTTCTTTCGCCTTGCGCTCAGACGGGAAAGAGCGAATGTTAGCGGAAATGGAATCACCTGCTGAATTGGAGCCAGCGCTGTTTGCTTTGGTGGTTAACCATTCAACTGAGACGGGATTACATTTTTTTTTTTACTGTAATGTTTAGTGTTTTTTGTTTTTATTTATCTTGGTGGAGATTTTCAGGGTGCATTCAGCACGGAAACGTTTCTGAATACAATCATTCGGAATGATGGTAAATAATAATTTCGTAAATAATGCAGGATTCTAGAAATTGGATGGCACAATAGGCGCCAAATTTGGGCTGCATAATTTTATTTTTTAAATCTAATGACAGCTAACTTTTTTGGCTCCAGTTTTTTTGACAGACAACTTTTTATATAGACAACTGTGTGTGTATGTATGTATATACATGATAAGGGTGTGGGTTGCTGGCACGATGGTCTGTTTTGTGACAGACCATCGTATGGCAGCTGAATGGTGGCTGTCGGCAGTATCCATTTCAGAGAGTCAGAAATGTTTCTGTGCATCAGGTAAGTGTTTTATGGTAATCCTAACCTTAACCCTTTCCTAAACCTAACCCTCCATTTCCCGCAGCCTAACCCTAACCTTCCCCTTCCTGAGCCCTAACACTCTATGGGCCAGATCCAGAACAACGCTTGTGAGTGAATTTACGCGTGACGGAGACGTAAAATCGCGTTTTTGTAAGTACTGCGCATGCGCACCATAGAAAATACGCTCCGTAACGTAGCGTAAATGTGAACGTATGGGCCATTTACGTATGTGTCACGTAAATACTTACGTGTGGGCGTGCCAATTTTACATTTCATAAAAATACGTCTGAAATACGTTATGTAGGCGGGGGTTTGTATTGGCGTGCTTAGCTGCGTAAATACGTGTTGCTCATACGTACGTGTGCGGATCACATCGGTTACATTGGCAAAAGTTAAGGTAGGGTTTGGAAAGCGTATCTTGGACAAAATACGTATATTTAAGGGATGTGCCAAGGGGAGTGTATAGAAGGTACGCACGCGTAAATACGCTACACGTGTAAACGTATTGCAAACGTAGTTCTGGATCTACCCCTATGTCCCATAGCCTAACCTTAACCCTCCATGTCCTGCAGCCTAACCCTAACCCTCCATGCCCAAAACCCTAACCCTCTGTTTCCTGCCATCTAACCCTAACCTTCCCCTTCTTGAGCCTTCACTCTCTATATTCCACAGCCTAACCTTCCATGTATCACAGCCTAACCCTAACCCTCCATTCCTAAACCGCTAACCCTCCATTTCCCACAACCTAACCCTAACCTTCCCCTTTAGCCCTAACCTTCCCCTTCTTGAGCTCTAACCCTGACCCTCCATGTCCCACAGCCTAACCCTAACCCTCTATGTACAGCTGCCTAACCCTAGCCCTCAATGTCCCACAGCCGAACCCTAACCGTCCATGTCCAGCTGCCTAACCCTAACCTTCATTGTCCCACAGCGTAACCCTAACCCTCCATGTCTTGCAGTCTAACCCTAACCTTCCCCTTTAGCCCTAACTTTCCCCTTCTTTAACCCTTAAACTCCATGTCCCACAGCCTAACCCTAACCCTCCATGTCCTACACCCTAACCCTTAGCCTTCGTGTCCAGCTGCCTAACCCTAACCCTCAATGTCCCACAGCCTAACCCTAACCCTCCATGTCCAGCTGCCTAACCCTCAATGTCCCACAGGCTAACCATAACCTTCCATGTCTTGCAGCCTAACCCTAACCTTCCCCTTAAGCCCTAACCCTAACCTTATACCCACCACAGTCACTATTTGGAACGTATTGAAATACGTTCCCGTCCCCAATATCAATTTACTATTTGCCAAGGTTTTCGACAATGATAAAACTGCCATTCAGCTAACGGCTATATCAGTGTTGTAATAGGACCAGACCGACAACCGCATCCCCCATTATAACCTCCACACATAACTCTCTGCATACAATTGCTATTTAAAAATAGCGTAATGTATTAAAAAAATCTATATATTTATCCTTATCCACCAAAGCCTTCTTGGACATTGGTTTCTCCTCCATGGTGCCCGTGCCAGCGTATCCTTCACTTTGCGCCCACTTTTTTGCGGTCCTGTTCTGCCCATGCACAGGGCTAAATAAACGCTGCCCTTTTACTTTAAAAAATAGTTTTAGATCAGCCCCAAGGAGCTTTTCATAATTCCATAAACTTTCAATGGCTGCACATTGCATCTTCTTTATTCAGAGTTTCCAGGAAGATCATTTCTCACCACAAAACAAAACCTTCAAACATGTGACACCTGAAAGTGACAGTCCAGATGTCCCCTCACACGTCTGATTATTTATCACATAAAGGTCACAGTTGTTTCACAATGTCGGAAAGGGCTGGGAAGCACAGAGAAGACGACTTATTAGCTCGTTAAAGCCCATTTCATTTGTGCACTGGTAAGTTCACAACAAACCCAGTTTTTATTATAAATGAAAGCCGTTTCATATTGTAATTCCGCCTTCCAATTTGTGGCCATGAAGCCTGCTTATTAAGGGTGTAATTTCCCTGCAGCCTCTCATATTATATTTAGGCTTTATTTAGAAAGTGCTAACATAGCCCGCGGCTCTGTGCAACGGGGGAATGGTTAGTTATATAGCATGGCTCTAATGACAGATAATACAATGGGAATGTAGGCAGTAGTCAGGGTCCTGCTTGTATAAATTCATTATTCAGACATCCAGGAAAAGGGGAACTGACCTAAGAACCTATATGAATAGTATAGAAGGTGAGTGCTAGAGAGGGGCTCAGGGCACACACAAGGTAAAATGAATGCAGGAGCTAAATCGCTTTCTCGACCACTGTCATTATTATGTGTGCACTTTCTGGCACCGATCCAGACTCGAATGCAGGTTACGTGTCGTAGATGCGCGTGGGGCGGGCAATGCGAAGATCCAAACGCGAACACAATGGTGCATTTGGTTTGCAAGCAAAATCCTATATAATACCAAACACTAATTTACGTATTATACTCATGCAAATAGCTTCCAAGCTGTTTGATGTAAAGGGTTTTAATCAGTGTCTTGATTGCTGTAGGAAGGGAAAGGGATCCGAATGGTAACATTGGACCAGATTTAGATTTAAGAGGGAGTAAGGTGCGGCCAAATCCACACCTAACTCTCCTGTCCAGCCCTACAACATACAATAACCATATAATAACCGTATCTTGCCGCCATCTCCATGGGTTACTGTGCACAAACCAGAATCCTTCGTATCGAATTCCGACCTGTAACCGCCATGTTTGTGCATGCGCAGAACACACACACGGAGTACTTATGCATTCAGAATGCACCAATGACCTGCCTTACGCCATTCTCTATCAACATCAACATCCAAAGTATTCAATAATAGAAAAAATTCTGACCAGTGTCTATATTTTCAATTTGCAATGAAATCGGCTCATCATGAGGTTAATTAAGTCTATTAATTAAAGTCATTTGTATGGTTCCTGATGTGATTTCCTTTGCAATGGAGAAGCACACGTACCACTTAGTCATAATATTGTATCTCAGTGTTTCAATAATACTTCATTAATTTGTTAATATTTAGACTGCCGCTTCATTCAGCGTGGCCTGTACACCAGGGACATTCCTGTCTGAAGCATTGGGTAGATTGCTGGCAGCGATGACTATTCCTTCTGCCTGATTAACATTTTACACAAAAGCCAAATCTGGGTCTACATTGTGGACATCAAATCAGAAATTAAATAAAAAATAAATTAAGGTTAAGTTAAAAAGAAATTACATTTGGATGTTTTTTTTGTTCCAAATAAAAAAATAAAATAAAAAAAATCTAATTTCTTTCATATATTATCAATATTGACAATATCTCATAGGAGATACACATGGGGTGTGGGAAGAGACATGCACATCATACAGTAAGCCCTTACGTGCAATGCAGTATCCTGCACTGAAGGGTTTCCACGCGGGATACTTAAGGTTTTGTCCCTGCTGACGGATACCAGATCCTCTAACATGAGATACAATGTAATCCGCTCCTGAGCTTCCAACTGTCACTCACCTGGTGAAATGACTTAACTGATATTTAAAAAACTATTGTCTCTTCAACAAATGTGGTTACCATAGTAACTGACAGTTTGAAGCTGAGGAGCAGAATATTTTATACCTAATGGAATGGGTCAAGGGGGGGAGGGGGTGCCCTGTTCTCCTACATGCGGGCTGTGGATCACAAATTTTGTAAGATAGCCTCCTCGGCGGGGGTTACTGTACGGAATGAAATAGTAAGTCTGTATACAGTCCATTATGTGTGCAAGCGGTGCGACTGCTACGGGGCCTTGAAGGGGCCTGTGATAGTCACGCTGTAAGCGAGTTGTCAGAGGCTGTTGTTTTAAGCTGTCAGCATTCTGACAGCTTCTATCAGGCAATGGTCCTGCCCAGCTACCATCCCAGTCCTACCTAGCTCGCCAAGTTCCATCCATGTAAATGGAGTACATGAAGTGCTGAGCGCTGTTTTAAGCTGTCAGCCTCTGACAGCTTCTATCAGGCAGTGGTTCCACCCAGCTCCACCCCCAGTCCCACCTGGCTCTACCTAGTCCTGTCCATCCAGTCCCAAACCCCGCCTCCTTGCTTATCACCCCGAGTCTATCACTTTTCCTCCCCTGATGCGTGCTACTGTCAGTGGTTGTCATCTTGGGATGAAATAGAACAAGCTTTATCGCTATCACCTCTGACTCAGACGTCTGACACTTAAGGGTGGGATAATAACTGTGAAAATCCACCATGGTGTTGTTGTACATGTCAATGAATGCATTTTATACTGTATAATAGTAACACTTATTTTGTAGTAAATATTCATGACTACGACAATGCCGCTCCCTTTAGTTCATTAAATATAAATCATTCCCTTGAGAGAAGCGGCCGCATCTTAATCAGATTCATTTCACAGTATTTTTTATTGACCTATATATTAGGAAATGTTATAGTCTCTGCGTGCAGGAAAATAAATGGCTTTTAGAAATGTTACTTTAAAACTGTTCAGACCTCACTGAGTTTGACCAGGTCTAAAGCATAATTGCTAACTCCCCGTAAATATCAGGGAGACTCCCTGAAGAGCGGCTGATCTCCTTGACTCCCTGAAGAGTGGGGGATCTCCCTGACTCCCTGAAGAGCGAGTGATCTCCCTGACTCCCTGAAGAGCAGATTATCTCCCTGACTTCCTGAAGAGAGGGTGATTTCCCTGACTCCCTGAAGAGTGGGAGATCTCTCTGACTCCCTGAAGAGCGGGTGATCTCCCTGACTCACTGAAGAGCGGGTTATTTCCCTAACCTCCTGAAGTGTTGGAAATCTCCCTGACTGGCACTTATCTAAGGCAACAAGATTTCAATATTGGAGACAGAAATTAAAAATACACTTTGGTCTGAATTCAGACATCATGCTGTGGTCGCACTTATTTAAACCCTTCAGAATTGTCTTCAAATAGAAACACTATATCATGCAGATTGCGATTCCAGTCACAACTCTCGGCGCATGCACACAACACAAAAGCAGACATTTTCTATTGCGAGCGCCTGGATCCGGTTCCATGCTATTGACGGGAGAGTTCATCGGACAGGAACATTTGAGTCAGAGCCTTAATTCTGAATTCCCATCCATTTCTTTGCATCTCAATCTAACCTTGGACGCATTTTTGTACCGCGTATGCGTGCAAATCCGTGCTTCCCGATCGGAGCGTGTTCGGATCCATCAAAACCTTAGCTGTGCAAGTAGGAATGGTTGAAATTTATAACGCATTAATGTCTGTATAACGCAGCGCAGTGCAGGCAAATGTTCCTGGATTTTTAGGTCATGTGACCTAAACTTTTTTCAAGCTATAAAATCCAACCATTTGGATACCAAATGAGGCAAAACATTTATAGAAGCCTAACTCCATAGGGGTCCATTCACTGAGTACAGAGTGAGCCAAAATACGGAGAAAACAGATGTTTGACTCTCTTCCTGCTGCGTGTTATTCATCAAAGCCGCAGCTCCGCGACAATCGCTGGTTTCTCTGTTCCTTGGACGCCGCACTCTGTACCTCATGCCGGGGACAGAAATTAAGCAAATGGAGTAGAGGTCAAGAGGTGAATATAAAATAGAGCAGTACAGATCATGTTCAGATAGAACCAGTACAGGAATGATTTGACAGAGTGGGACAATATATTCTTAAAGGGTAGGCTTACTAATGACATCATTGCTAGTAACAGGTTACAGGTACAGTGGACAGTCTCCTATAAGTCAGGGGTTCAGGACCTTCTAAGATCACGGTGTCTCACTCTCATTGGTGTGTAGAAGGTCTCTCTTCCTTTGAATTAAGTTGCACTTTATTGTCCTTATTGTAAAGCTCCATGGAAATATAACTGTATACACTGTAACAGGACATTAGTGTTTGATGCATAAAGGGAAGTGCTATATATCACACAATGGAGCAGCCAGGTGTATGGTAACAGTGCCCAGTGCTGTGTATGATCAGTCACACAGCTGTGTTACCACGAGGACTGAGGGGATATTACTATGGAGAGAAACATGGTGTATGGTAACAGTGTTCAGTGCTGTGTATGATCAGTCACACAGCTGTGTTACCACGAGGACTGAGGGGATATTACTATGGAGAGAGACAGGATGTATGGTAACAGTGTTCAGTGCTCTGTATGATTAGTCACACAGGAGTGTTACTACCAGGACTGAGGTGATATTACTATGAATAGAGACAGGTTGTATGGTAACAGTGCCCAGTGCTGTGTATGATCAGTCACACAGCAGTGTTGCTACCAGGACTGAGGGGAATTTTATTATGAAGTGAAAAAGTGTGAAAGTTTGTGTAAATCATGTAAAGGTAAGGAAAATTGGATAGCAAAGTAGTTGAAATAGGGTAGAATAGTGTTAAGTAGGAGGTTGAGGAAAGCTCAAGCTTGTCTAAAGAGATAAGTTTTAAGGGAGTGCTTGAAAGTTCAGAGAGTAGAGGATAGTCTTAATGGGAAGGTTATTCTAGAAAATGGGTGCAGCCTGGGATAAGTCCTGTAACTGGGAATCAGAGCATTTGGTTAGAGTTAGAGTATTCCCTGTGAAGATCTGAGAGAGTGAGCTGGGATACCTATTGAGATGAGTGAGGATATGTATGTGGGTGTAGTCTCGTTGACAGCTTTTTAGGTTAGCATATAGATTTTATATTTGATTTTGATTTTGTAAAATACAAGCAACCAATGTAGAGACTGATAGAGTGCACCAGCTCTAGCATTTTCAAGGAAAATTAGTCTACAGTAGCGGCTTCGTGAAATATAGACTGTAGGGGACGACATTTTATAATGTGGTTGACCAATAAGGAGTACATTGCAATAATAAATGCAGGACATGATTAATGCATGAATGAGAGTTTTTGCAGTGCTTTGTGTAAGATATTTGCGTATTTTGTAAATTCAGATTTAATTTAATTAAATTTCTTTTAAATTCATTGAATTTATCTATTACACAATAGGGTAACTGGGGAAATTTTCTGATGATGACCCCGATCATTGCAGAGTGAATGGCCGATTTTGGCTCAAAAAACACTTTACCCTGATAGGCAGACTGGACGGTTTTGAGCGCCACTGTGTTAATCGGTAGATTATCAGCCTGTGTCTTGTGACTATTTGTTGTCAGCTGTTGGTGCTTTATGTTGGGAGCTGGGAGGTGATTCTGTGCGTAGGATGGATGATAAACCAACCTCAGCATCAAATACAAGGAGCTCCCAGCTAGTCCCCTGAATATCTGACTCCTCTCGCCTTGCATTGCTTGGCTGCTGTGTTCTTAAAATACTGCTGCATCCAGTTAGCTAATTGAATGCAGCAGAATCTGTGAGGACCTGATCGCTGGCCTTATGCAGCAGTCTCCATGTTACCGTCATTAGAAATTAGACACAGCGCTCTTAGAAAATGATGTTAACCAAATGAATGCCACGAGGTGCAGCTCTATACAGGAATATCGCTGTCTTGTGAAAAGACTAAAAAATGTAAATGTTCATTTTACTATGTAAGTTCTGGGCTAAATGTGATATTTATTTTGTTGATGTTTTCAAATGCTGTGTGCTGGCAAAATGCCATTGGGGGGGGAATCTAAAGAGGATGGAGTTGGCGGCAAGAAAAGTAAATTTTAGAAATAGAGGCAGACAAAAGCTAATTTTCCTCTGTCTCTATTTCGAAAAGACAGCTATTTGCGCTTTTTTTTTTTCAGAATGGGTAAGTATGCCAATCGGCGTACTTACCCACTCTTATTTCAGAAGTCACCCACCGGACCCATCGCACCCGCCGCAGACCCCACTGGAGAGGTGAAATTCCCTTCCCCGCAGCCTGACCCTAAGTCTTTCTTCCCTGTAGCCTAACCCTAAGAATCCCTTCCCCACAGCCTAACCCTAAGACACCCCTCCCCTCAGCCTAACCCTAAGTCTCCCTTCCCCTCAGCCTAACCCTATGTCTTCCTTCCTCACAGCCTAACCCTAAGACTCCCTTCCCCTCAGCCTAACCCTATGTCTTCCTTCCTCACAGCCTAACCCTAAGACTTCCTTCCGCTCAGCCTAACCCTAAGATTCCCTTCCCCTCAGCCTAACCCTAAGACACCCCTCCCCTCAGCCTAACCCTAAGATTCCCTTCCCCTCAGCCTAACCCTAAGACACCCCTCCCCTCAGCCTAACCCTAAGATTCCCTTCCCCTCAGCCTAACCCTAAGACTCCCTTCCCCGCAGTCGTATGGGCCGCTGATACGCACAGGAGACTTATGGTAGGGTTATGGCGGAATAACTGCTACCATAAGCGCACTAGAGAGGGGAGGGACAGGGGAGATTACTTTGGCCCTATAGTCATTATTTTAGACTTTTGTATTGTGTTTGAAGTATTACATTCTAGCACAAGGGATTGAATAAGTGCTGGGCTGACCCTCTGGACCTACACAGGACCTGTGGCAGGGGCAAATGTTTTCTATTTCTGTCACCGTTTGGCTCTGGATTGGTTGCAGTTGTTTGGACACGCCCTTTCTCTACATCGACTATGTGCCTTTACCCCTTCCCGCCCAGAATGCCAGCGAGGGAATCGCGAGTTGCTTTTGGGTCTGGAGAGCATACGCAGAGCAAAATCACACCGTGGTATGCTACGTGATCAGGCATACACTCACCTCTGCATCGTCCATTAGGCATCGTCCATAAATCGGGCATTTATCTCATTAAACCAGGAGAGCTGGCAAAGTCCTGCCCCCTGCCTATCACTGCAGCAATTCCTCATGTTACTAGTGATTTGGAGTGTGTTGATGAACAGGGGGCATGGCTTCAGGGCACAATTTGCATAAATCATGTCATTAAGCCCTGCCCCATACCCTCCAACTGTACCTATTTAGCAGGTACAGTACCATTTTTTAATGGTCTGTACCGGCTAAAAGGGCTCCTGTACAGGATTCTGACCCAGCAGTTCCCTCCCCCCTATACCTTCCTATAATATCACAGGAGAGGGTCCTGTCACTATAGTATCACGCATCTGATCACTATAGCAGATCTGCAAGGACAGACTCCTACAGCACTGATACAGTGACAAGACCCTCTCCTGTGACACTATAGTGACAAGACCCTCTCCTGTGATACTATAGTGACAGGACCCTCTCCTGTGATATTATAGTGACAGGACCCTCTCCTGTGATACTGTAGTGACAAGACCCTCTCCTGTGATACTATAGTGACAGGACCCTCTCCTGTGAGTTCTTAGCTCATATGATAAGGTATAAAATAAGATTTTACACTTTATCATACATGCAAACGAGAGAAAGCCACGTCCCTTCACGGGAAAAGCCACGACCTCTGGTGTACTGATTTGCCATGAAAAAATGTTGGAGGGTGTGCATACCACCATCTGTTTCTTCCCTCCAAGATCACCCGGAGGTAAGCAATAGAAAGTATGCAACCCTATGGTATACATTCCCACTTAAGGGGACTATTGTCCTTTATCCTTGTGCACTGTAACCATGCACACTTGCTTTATTTATAGTCCTTAAACCCGCTACATATTTTGTTTATTGCAATGATTTCTGGCAAAGAGATCATGTTGCTTCAAAAACATTGCTGCACAGAAAATACAACCAGTCTCCCTGCTCCTGTCCGGGCAGCCAAGCGATGGTTTAGATCAGCATGGCTGCAGACAGGTCACGTGACACTAAGATTTATGGCCGAATCTCATGGCTCCTTAATGGACAATCCTCAGTACTGTGCCCTGTGGATGTAATAACTCTAATTCAATAAATTCTGTGCAGGTGCCTGGTTACCAGCAGACTCTTATTTAGACAACATACTTCATGTTAGTCATCAATGAGCACTAGTAGTACAGTCAACTGTTATTGTCCGTAGCACTGAGCTATGTGTATAATTGCTGGTAAATGTAGGAGCACACAAAACATTCACAATTTGTGCACAAGGATGAGTAATATGTAAATTTTACTTAAAGCCGCCTAGCATCAGTAATGTGTCCATACAAACTTCCACCAGACGAGGGCCGGTGCAATTCCTAAAATTGCCCAATTGCGTATATTTAAACTGCATGACTCAGTTATAATTAGCCGAAGAAACAACATTTCATTAAAAATAAATCATTAATGAAATACGACCTGGAGATGTCCAATGTTTGAAGACTCAATAAGCCATAATTAGTATCCAAACAATTGTACAATGGGTTGCTCCTATATAAAAGGAAATATTAGCTTAAAACTAATTATTCTAATTGGTTGGATGCTGATGGTGATTTTCTGCAGTACACACCGTTGCACTTAATTAAAATTAGAAACTAGAAATTGAACTTGCTGAGCAGATTGATGTGGAGGAAGAATCATACATAACAGATTTATCCATTAGGTGACTTTCTCCTTTGCTTGTCCTCTGAAACTGCTAGAATAGAAGCTGTCAGAATCATGCCACTGGAAGCTTATCTCCCAACAGTTTCAGCAGGCAAGGGATAGATAGCCAATAATTGACCTCCCCAGTGGATAAACCAATGAGGTTGCCCTTCTATGTCATGGTTTATGAGCTAGCTAGCATGAGGAGAAAATAGGAAGTCAGAGAAGACTTCGATAGGTAAGTAAAAGGGTTCTAATGGATATGATATGTGTATTTTTAATTATTCATTCTTGCAGGAGGCTATTTTTGACAATTAGTTTTATGTGGACAATCATATTTATGAGTTATAATGTACACACATGATTGTCCTTATATAACTGTCTGTCAAAAAAAAAACCTAGGACCTAAATTCTTGTACTGGTGCCTAGATTCTAAAATGAAAATAGTCGGGCCCTAATGGTGAGGGATTCTTAAAATATGCTGATATATTCAAATGCAGTCAATGGGCCTGATCCAGAGCTAAGCTTAAGCTTAAAAGCCAATCTGCGCATGCGCCGGGGAAATATTGCCCGGCGTTACTACGGAAACGCCCGATCTAGGATAGCTTCAGCGTAGTAATGCTGGAGGGGGCGCTGAGGTTAGTGCAGGGAGGCGGGGGGAGGAAGGGTAATGAGGCTGGGAGGGCGGCGTTATCGTACTAACGCCACCGCCCCAATGTATTTACACTCCCTTTACGCCGGCTGAAGTTAGAATAGCCTTCAGCCAGCGTAAGGGAGTGTAAATACGATAGGGCAGGGGGAGTGTCAGGGGGAGTCCCACGATGTAACGCTGAGCGTTAGTACGCTCAGCGCTACATCGTAGGTCTTGATCAGGCCCAATGAGTGGTTTATCCTTGCCTATTTTTCATGACCCAGGATCATGTGTGTGTGTGATAGAGTAGGCTCCATGGGCCTGATCCAGACCTACGCTCCTGTGCGCGGCCATTGTAAGCATAAAAACGTCTATCTGTACTTACTGCGCGGGATAGAGGTTACGCTTAGAAATTCTGAGCGTATGAGCCGTGAGCGTATTAGCTTCGTATTAACGATTGAGTGGGCGTGCCTGCCTTACGAAATACGTAAATACGCACTGAGGGCGGGGTGAGGTATTTAAATTAATTGTACAGTATGGACGTGCTAAGCAATGACCATACGGACGCCCACGGTTACGAACAGAAAAGTTAGGGTAGGGTTTGCTGAGCGTATGAAAGCAAAACTAAGTACGAGCAAGGGGAGTGCTTATTGCCATGCATCGTAGGTACGCTCTGCGTTAATACGCTATGCAAACGAGCGTAGGTCTGGATCAGGCCCCATGTTCCTCTGTGCAATGACCCAAACAACATGTTTCAGTAGGTCAAAAAGGCTATGATAATTCTCAGGTATAGGAGAACTTCATAGAATTTGGGAGAGTAGGTACGTGAGATTTTTTGTAGGTTTATATGTGTTAAGGGGGTTAAATGATAGTAGTGTGCTCTTTGAGTTGCCATTTTCACTTTTGGCAAGCACAATTCTGGTAAATTTTGTGGAGGAATTTGGTAGAGTCATTTAAAAAAAAAATGCCAATCTCATATCTCATTTGTTCCAAATTCTAAGGGCCAAATTTACTAAGCTGTGGGTTTGGAAAAGTGGAGATGTTGGCTATAGCAACCAATCAGATTCTAGCTCTCACTTTCCTATTACATACTAGAGAATGTAAACTAGAGTCTGATTGGTTGCTATGAGCAACATCCCCACTTTTTCAAACCCACAACTTCGTAAATCTGGCCCTAATTGGGTAATGGATACTGTGAGTGAAAGGACCAAACATAATCAGCAATCTCTGGACTGTGGCTTCTGATTGGTCCTTCTTTTTCCTTCCTTTTTCACAGCCTTGCTTTACTCCTCTGGAAAACAATCTCATTTTATCTTTATTTTCTTAATAAATTTGACTTTCATCCTAAAATGGCTTTACTCTTTGTTATCCAGATTCCTGAGGATTGGTTAGTCGTTCTCATTAAAAGAAACTGCATGCTGGGAAATGTAGTTTCAGTCTTTTTCATATCTCCATGACGAGCAAGAGTTCGTTAATCCATCAGTCTAACGTGATAAAAAGTGCAAGATGGCCTGGAGTGGCCTACTGCTGTCAAGCTTAATTGTGCCTATTTATATCTTACCAGGATAATAGGAAGAGCCACCTAACCTCCTGCTCCTTTTGTTTACATGAATAATTAACAATAGACAATTAGAAGAATTGCAATGCAAATGAATCTGTGCTTTCAAGATGCTTAAACTTTAAGGGAAAAAAATGCATTTATTTTAACTAGAATATTTTAGAATACAAGTCATGTTGTTGTGATAGAGGCAGACAGTCGCTTAAATTCCACAGAGACATGGGTGTAAAAACCACATATCAGGGCTCCATAGGAACACAAATACAGCCACGTCTTGCAAACTTCTCTAGAGAGTCCAGTTATTATGGCATTTGGGCAGGAGGTGGTCCTGCTACCTGCCTACGAGAGACGTTTCACCAAGCAAAATTCTTCTTACTCACTGTCATGGTCCAGTGCAGACCAAAGACACGTCAAGGCCCCATGTACCGTGTTCATACTTAAGAATGATTTAGGGTCTTAATTAAACGCAAAGTAGTAAGAAGACTCCCCTGACACGCCCCGGTTTTCAGCTTCTTAACCAACTTACGAATGCCATAGGGCTCCCTTATCTTTAGGTTCATAGTTGTGTGCGCGTAGGGCGGCTAATTAAGAAAATTTTTTCCTAACCATCCCACATTTCCTAATTTAAATGCCTCCCTCCACCCAATCTTCTTCTGTGGCATCAGCCGGGACTCTCACAGCTTCATTGGTGGCAGTGGTCAGGTGTCCTGGTTGCTAGGCAGCCAGAACGCCTGTTGCTGCCCGAATGCCGTGGTGCTTTGTTGTTGCTATGCAGCCTCCCTGTAAATAGACCGACGCCAACCTTGCCGGTGATAGTGTTATAGTGTCCTGCTAGTGCCTAGTCTTTGACTCTGTACTATAGCCTTGACTGTTGAGTGCCCCAT
>WWET01000147.1:3757-15407 GCA_011038615.1 Limnodynastes dumerilii | reverse complement strand
TGCTACCTGTTGTGTCATCTCCCCTCTCCTCTTGTTATTGTTCTTCTTGCTGCTGACTGTGTTATCCTGTTGTTCTCCTTCTTTCCTCTCCTTGCTCCCCTTGTTTACTGTGTGCCTTGTTGATTCCGTGAGAGCAAGACCTTGTCCTTCAGCTGTCTGTTGTGGTGCTGTCTGTCCGTTTATCTGTTTGTTCACTGGGTCCACTGTTTTTCCAGTCCACTTACCCACACGCATTGGGGTCTCCCCTGGGGACCGCGACCTGCTGGGTGTCCTGCAACCCAGCCTATCCCCACCATCAGTGGCTCTAGCGAAGACCAGGCTCCAGTTAGACTCCGCAACCTGGTAGGTGGTTCCCTACTCTCGGGTCGTAATAGTTAGGAGTCCACCATAAGTCCTGTGTGATGTGTGTGAGATCATATCCTTACAAGATGTTCTAAATTGTATTATCATAACCCAGGAAGGTTAAGCAGGTGAGGAACAACCAAAGACTGTTAGTAATTTTTTACTTGTGATAGACAACAATTGGACCTAGGACTTCTTATTGGCCTCTGAGTTGTCTACTGAGGCCTATCACTGCTTCCTTTGTTGATGGGGCTGATCCAGCCCTGCGGCTGCCATCGTTTTTTACGGCGGCCATATGCGTAAGAACGTCAGAAATGCCACGTGAGCCATGGATCTAGCATCCGCAACTACAGCGTGGTTACGGACAAAGGGGCGGGCAGCTTTGTAACAACGCTGTATTTATGGAAGCTGAGCGGGGGGAGGGAGGGTAATTAGGAGGGGGGGATGGGTAAGACACTTTACGCTCCTGTGTGAGCGTAGTTACACAGTTACGCCGGCTGAAGTTAGGGGAGCCTTCAGCCAGCGTAACAGTGTGCAACTACGCTCACACAGGGGGAGTGACAGGGAAAGTACACCAGAGCCACGCTGGCCGTACTTACGGCCAGCGGGCCAGCGTAGCTCTGGATCAAGCCCGATGTCACTAAAAGTGTGATAGATAAGTGGAATAGCCTCCCATCTGAGGTGGTTGAGGTAACACAGTGGAACAGTGTAAACATGCTTGGGAGAAATATAAGGAGATCCTAAATCTCAAACGAAATTGAGAGTAAATAAGGTCTAGGGTCAGTATAGATTTAAATAAACAACTAGGCAGACTGGATGGGCCGCGTGGCTCTTATCTGCCGTCACTTTCTATGTTTCTATGTCCAATTTGTTTGTTATACTCTGTAACACTTGTAAATCATACTCACTGCTATGGAATTATGTGTAGCCGTCTTTCTTTTTTCCTTAAAGATAATGTTTAAACGTATTACCAATAGTGTAAGCAGTATGTGCCCCTTGGCATGGTTAGAAGGCTGCACCATGCAACCTCTGAGGTGTATTAGCTTGAATATTTCTAATGCTATAACTTCTATACAGCTCAGCGTATTAAGTGCACTGACCGTTCCTGTAAAACTCCATTTTCTTACACTATGAACATCGACATTCATTTAAAAAGCTGTAATAATGTGCGCTAAGGCTTAAAAGTAACGCTCATGGGAGACGTAAAGGCACAAGGCTATAATTATTTGTGGTTTAATGGTTCATTTGATGAATGCTGTTATTTATGTAGAGTTTTTGCTCACACTGGACATGATTCACACCTAAGAAGTAAAGGTTTCTTTGTTGCGTATTTCTCCGTTTTTGCGCACTACGCATGCGTAGTCATCATGAATACGCAATCTACGTAGCCCTTAGGCATGACGTGAGGTCATTGGGTTGGGAATTCTTTGTGTGTATTTTCCCTCTTAATGAGGGCACTCGTAAGCGCCGTTAAGCACTTAAAAACTGAGTTTGGTCGGGGGAGGGGACCAGAGGAGTAGGTGCGGAGACATGCATAGCCGCCCCTACGGAACACACACTTAAGTGTGAATCCTGGCCACTGCCTTTATCAGTGGTGTAACTACCATGGCAGCAGAAGGGCCTGAGGAGATAAGGGGCTCACTCGGCACCCACAGAGAACATGCTAGGAGCGTTACCGCAAAGCTGTGAAATCACTTCACTAAAAGGGTGGCTGATAAGTGGATTAACCTCCCACCTGAGGGGGATGAGGCTAAATCTCAAATTAAATTGATGGTAAAATAGGATCTAGGGTCAGTAATGTTTTAAGCAACTGAGCTGTCTGGATGGGCCCTGTGGCTCTTATCTGCCGCCACTTGCTATGTTTCTTTGTTGGTACTTGGACCACTGCTTGGTGGTAGTCCTGGCGACTGGGCAAGGAAATAAGGAGATAGCAGCCATACTTGTATTTTAACCAAAATCATTGAAAAATATACATATATGTTTTTAAAGTATATCTGAGTAGTGGGTATGTGTCTACATCATATTCAAAGTCTTACTTGACCTTATTCCATAGTGCCTAACATTTAGAATCCTGACAGTGGAACCAAATAAGTCCTATCCCCCTTCCACCCAAACTCTGCCCAGTTCCATCTAAACCCTGTCCAAAAATAAGCCGCTCCTCTTTTTGTGAGCCACAACATGGAACGGTTCTGCCAAACTTGGGGCAGTTGGGGGAAATGATAGTGGGTAATTAGTACTCCCCCCCAAAAAAAAGGTTGAGAACCACTGGTATAGTGAGAGCCTGTCTATTGCGGATTGAGGCAGCAGTTAATATATTCTCTAGGAGTAGGAAAAAAGCTGTGGGGAAAGTGGATGGGGACATCTCATGGAAGGACCCTGCAAACTAATATTGGGAAGTGTGAAATTCATGTTTTACGGGACGCAGTTGCCGGTCTGAATCGCCAGTTTCCGGGGAATGGCTACTTCAGCCACTGGCCCTATTTCGAATAAGCACCTGTCCCCAATTGGACTGCAGCAGGCTGTGGTGGGCTGAGTGGATAGGCTGCGGGTGGCGTAGTCAAGGTTAGGGTTAGGCTGTGAGAGGGTAAAGGTTAGGGTTAGAGTTAGACTGATAGAAGTGGAGGGTTGCAGTTAGGCAGATAGAAGGGGAGGGTTAGGGTTAGGCTGCAGGACATGGAGGGTTAAGGTTAGGCTGATAAAAAGGGTAAGGGTGAGGTTTAGAGGATTAGAGTAAGGGTTAAGGGAAAATCATACCTGCAACCAGATTTTTCACGGTGTCTGAATTGAAGCTGCAAACACATTTGTGCATTCACAACGGGTTTGCCAGTGTTGTCTCAAATCGATACATCGTACCGGCAAACCACACCCATGTTTTATACAAAGATTTCTTTGCATTCACTAAGAATAATCTTGAATCAATTAAAATTGAAGATTTATATTATCAGTTGATTGTATTATATTACTTACCACCTCTTTGCTGATTGTTTTGCATAGAGTGGAGAGAAGAGCTTTACAAGCCTGTGATTGGTTTGCACAGAGAGACAAAAGTAGACAGATACCTGGATTTGTGTATTAATGAGGAAAAGGGAGATTTTATCATCATTCCTGGCCACAGCCAGTACTAGCGGAAAAATAAAGTATAGTCAATGTACAATCATCCTTTCTAACTAATCTGGATCATATGGGTGATTATTTTTACTGGGTTGCCCTCTGTGACATTTTCCAAATAACAGATGAGCACTTTCCAGTGATGCCAATATCTTGATGAGTTTCTGTATACAGCTGGCATTTAAACTATGCTGCAGATACGATAGATAATTACGTGCACATAACTCAAGCTTCGGTGTAGTGACTGACAATTTAAAATCGTGCCAACTGCGGGAGTTCCCAGAGGGCGGTTGTGGTTTTGATGGCGACAACAACTAATTCGGTATGATGAAGCCCAGACCACAAATACAGTAAAGAAACTGAATGATTTTCTTATTGTCCCTGTCAGCTTTCTCCTTGGCTAACCTGACAGGGTTAAGTGATCGGCACTCTTCTGGAGGAGAGATAGGACATAGAGGCAGAGGTGGAACTAGCGAGTTGTGGGCACAGGTGCAAAAAATATGCTTTGGCCCTGATGATATCCCAGGTAACCCGGTGAAGAGCTTCGACAGTGCGGTGATGACGGCTGTGGGCCCTTGTATCAGCATGGGCCCCAGTGCCATTGCACCTGTTGCACCAATGGTAGTTCTGCCTCTGAGGGGAGGAGAGAGTGTGGACAGAGCAGAGGAGAGAGTAAGGACAGAGCGGAGGAGAAATAGGAGATAGAGTAGAGGAGAGAGCAGGGATAGAGTGCAGAGAGCAGGGATAGAGTGGAGAAGAGAACAGGGATAGAGTGGAGGAGCGAGCAGGGATAGAGTGGAGGAAAGAGCAGGGAAAGAGTGCAGAGAGCAGGGATAGAGTGGAGGAGAGAGCAGAGATAGAGTGGAGGAGAGAGCAGGGATAGAGTGTAGGAGAGAACAGGGATAGAGTGGAGGAGAGAGTGTGGACAGAGCAGAGGAGAGAGCAGGGATAGAGCAGAGGAGAGAGCAGGGATAGAGTGGATAGAGTGAGGACAGAGCGGAGCAGAGAGCATGTACAGAGCAGAGGATAAAGCATGCACAAAGCAGAGGACAGAGCAGGGACAGAGCAGAAGATAGAGCGGGGACAAAGATTAGGAGAGAAGGGACAGATCAGAGGAGAGAGCGGGGACGGAGTGAAAGAGACAGCAGGGACAGGCTTGATAACACAAAAGACTTCATCAAGGCCCGGCCAACCCCTACTAACACTAGGATTGAGACACAGGGGGCTGGCCCTGATTCAAGCACGTTGCGGGAGATTTGTCGGCTCTCCCAGGAAATGCCTGACTTGCAGGTGTCTCCCGGATATTCCAGGAGACCCTGACTATAACTGACTTTACAATTTTCCTATTACATTTTGCTATGTCCTCAATACGTCTTATTTCAGCACAAAGCAGACATTGCAGCCCCCACACAACAACACCTTGTATTTGTGTATATGGCAGTATATTGTTGTTGTGATGGGCAGGCTATGGCCTACATCTATTAATAGCATTGTTATAATTAGCTGCCTGTGTCCCTGCATTCAGCATAGATTGTTTTCCAGCTAATTTGAAAGTTCCAGCTGCTACAGAAAACTGCTCTCACCTGTCACAATGTAAAGAATATACCGGGAAACAGCAAAGATCTATTGTCTAAACAATGCAATATAAATATTTAGCTATGTAACACTGAATAAAAAAACTTTCATTTCCAGGTGTTAAATATAGCGGGCTGTATTTAGAGATCCATTTTTTCGGGCAGTTCCGTGCGTATTTTTAGGTACGTTTAAACTGCGCATGTGTAGTAACTTTTTTTAACAGAATTCACGTAGACTATACGCACGGAAGTGCCTCACGGACGGACTTGTGAATTGCATGGTGTCACATACGTCCGGATCTGCCATGTAAAAATAGGCACGGAAGAATTTACATATAAATAAGCGAGGGGAGGCATTTAAATTATTAAAAGTGGGTGCGATTATAAAGATACGCACGGAACAGCACACGGAAAGTTACAGCTGGTCTATGGAGGCGTAAGTGTCCGAGATTAGCAAGGGGAGTGGCTGGGGTTTTGGTGGGTGTTCCTTGCTCCGTCCGTGCGTATATTTGCGGATCTCTGAATGCGGCCCAGCATTATTAATAAGAGCAGGTTTAATAAAGAGGACGCAGTTGTTGTTTAGAAAGGCCCTATTTTGGCTGCTGAATCAGAGTAGGAATTATTTAAATTCCGAGTTGTATTATTGGGAATGGGTACTTATAGTAAAATGTACCCAACAGCAAAATATTTTCTCCCCAACACCTGGTAAAGAATGGGGATGAGCTGTGGCGCCCTGCGGTGACGAACACCGGAAAGGTTGTGGTAAAGATTAGGGTTAGGCTGTGGCACATGGAGGGTTAAGGTTAGAGTTAGACTGTGGCACATGGAGGGTTAAGGTTAGAGTTAGGCTGTGGGAGATGGAGGGTTGAGGTTAGGCTAATAGAAGGGGAAGGTTAGGATTAGGGTTAGGCTGGGGAAAATGGAGGGTTAAGGTTAGGAAGGTTAGGGTTAGGCTGCAGCAGATGGAGGGTTAAGGTTAGGCTAATAGAAGGGGAGTAAGGGTTAGGGTTAGGGGAAAATCTTACCTGTTGCTGTTGTACCATTCACATATTCGCTGGTCACGGAAGCCTCGGCTTCTTCTTTGCAGAAGTCGCTACCGAAAAACGTGTCGATAAAAAGAACACATCGCACCGGCAAACCACACCCTTAATGACGTTACCTGCATAGCTTTGACCAATTCATATTTAATTCATATAATCCCTAAATGACCTCGGGCCGTATTCAAACCTAAAAGTGAGTTAGGAGCAGGACGGGTGAGTGTCCGCACCTAACTCACCCGTCCTGCTCCTAACCCGCCTCCCGTTTTTAGGTACCTTATGGCACTTACGAGTGCCATAGGGCTACCTTATTTTACCGTGTGTAGTTTCCTTTTTAAGAAGGAAACTACACACGGAGAATGCCTCCCCCCGCCCAAGCTAAATCCCTGACCCCTCCCACTTCTACCTCTAACACTCCCTGTGGCGGCATTAGGCCACCTCCTTCTAACTCAACTATTTCGGTCTTTAAATTCTGCACAGAGGCAATCAACGTACCTAACCGGTACATAGATTGCGTAAATGACCGTCTATGCATGCGTAGTAGGTCTTTATGCAAAACTACGCACCGAACAAGCAGAAGCTTTTTAGGTGTGAACATGGCCCCTCATCACAAGCTTTGGATCTGACCTTCTCATATCCTGGTACCTGCAAACGAGGGCACAATTGCTGGAATGCACCTCACTCAGGTCCTGTGTGAACATCTCTTCACAGACGGCAACATTGAATAGGAATGTGTGCTGGTCTGATTCAAGGCTTTGTTACATTTTAAATACCAGTCACTTATTTAGTATTTTTATAAAAAATCTGACCATATAGATGCTTCATGGAGTTTAGCATTTGTCTAGACTTGAGTTTTGAAATTCTGTTTAGATCCCAGATGTTTCAGCGTATCCAAAGCTATTTTTTTAATGCGAGGCTTTCTCAGAAGCATATTGAAACCAAAACCCTACAGGGGCTTTACACTTGTGTTAGACGCGCAGAGCTTTGGCAACAAATCAGATAAACAATATTTATACAGAGATTTGAACCTCATTTTCAGATGGAACACAGTGACAGACATTCCCAATCCCCCCTCTTGTGCATCCCGGTGTTTAACCCTCTTCCTCTCGTCCTCTATTCCGGTGGTTGGATCTGTTGAACAGATATTTAGGTTACATTGACATGAAAAAATGGCAACATTTATAGTCTTGCTCCACAGCTGACCCAAAGTTAGGAGCAAAAGACGTTTACAAAATCATATCTTTGTACATTAACAACCAAGAGGACCGTGTTCACAGATACGTGAGAATTAAGTACGCACGGATTCGCACATATACCTAGGGGTAGATCCTGAGCTACGTTCGCTAGCGTACTTACAGTAGCCGGAGATGTAAAAACGCTGCTTTGTGTGTACTGCGCATGCGCGGGGCAGATGTTAAGTTACATAACTCTGAACGTACGTACCAGCCTAGTATCAACAGCGTAACTACGAACGAGGGGGCGTGACAGCCATACCACACCCGTAATTACGCTTTGGAGGTGGGGAGAGGCATTTAAATCGTACAGTATAGGTGTATTAGGCAGTTACGTCCGTCAGGACGCTACGCACATGCGCGGTTACGCTTTGAAAAGTTAAGGTAGGGTTTGGCAAGTGTAAAACGGCCAAAGTATGTACGAGCGAGTGGAGTGCCAAGGGGAGTGCGTAGAAAATACGCTAACGTAAATACGCTACACAAAGGAACGTAATGGGAACGTAGGTCTGGATCTGGACCTTAAGTTGCAAGACACCACCCATGACACTCCACTCGCCTCCATAGGGCAACCTTAACTCTACGTGCGTGTTTACGTGCTTAGGTATGTACGTACTTTACTAACCGCGTCCTCAAAAGGCCATTTAAATGCCCCCCACACCGACTTTCTCGTAAGTTCGCACATGCGGAAGTCAACCATGCCCCTCCGTACGTATGTCATTAAGTACGATTTTGAAATCCGTGTCTAATGGACTTCCGTGCCTAACTCCTACGTTACTTGCGTAAAAAAAAGTTACTACGCATGTGCAGTTCACCCGTACCTAAAAATACGCACAGAAAAAGTAGCAAATTCGTATCTGTGATTCCGGGCCCAAGTCTCTTGTCCAGTCTGTCGTCCTTGATTGTCCCTGTCAGCTCTTGATGTGTAATACAGTATGTTAATTAGCACAGGTCTGCTCTTTGTAATTTTGTTTAGTTTATTAACGACTTTGGTAATGTATTGTGTTATAGAATGTTGCTGTCTGGTCTGTGTTTTGTAGGCTTCTGTTATTATAGTTGCCAACTCCCTCTGAATGATCTCCCTGACTCCCTGAAGTGTTTGGCAATCTCCCTGATGCTGATTCAGTTCCAGAAGTCATTGCGGTATGATGACAGAATTTAGAGATTTTTGGGCTGGATTCAGACTTAAGGACGCCTTACGGTCACCCGAGGTCTGTACGGCCGCCATCGTAGCGGGGAGTGCACGACCCTAAGGTTTATGATCAGCAGTGCGGCCTTATGGCCACATAGCTAGTTGTAACGGGGCTTTCCCCGCCCCGTCCCCTAATTTGCTTGCCTATCTCTGCCTTTATGGCGGAGATACGGCATGCATAAAGGGGGGGAATGCCCCCTTTTTGTAACAGTCATCGGCCTATAGTTACATCCGCTGGCCCTTACACCGCCGTATGATGCATGCGCACAACCTTCAACACAGGGAAATTATGATTAAGCCGGCCGTAATTCCCTCGGCGGCCGTAGGCCTGGATCAGGCCCTTTTTCCTATCTTCCTGCATTGAGGCCTATGGAGGCGGCCAATTTCATAGAGGTCAAGATGTAATGAAAGACTGGCAGTTATCAAAGACAACATGACTTCCATAATGGAGACAGAATTGAAAAATAAATTTTGGTCTCTTGTTAATCAGCTGCAGTGTCACCTACTTTTATCTTCTCTATAAAGATGGAGAAGTCAGCGGATCCTATTTACAGTCTCCACAATAATACTGAAAGGATTTATTCACTGACAATGTAACAATAAATAAATACTGATGCCACCATTTTTATTGAGAAATAGTTTTCCTGGCAGTGCTAGACACACCCATGGGTGGAGCTATTCACAGGACACTCCCCTTTAGTGCTACAGGACCCACCCCTTTGGTGCAATTTCTTGATAATGATATCACAATTTCCCTCATATTCATTAGAAAAGTTGGCACCTATAATGTTAATTTGTTTGACCATATGTATAGTGTCTTATACTTTTTTTTTCTAAATCACAGATAATACTGAAACTTTATTTAAAAAAAAAAAAAAACAATACTTATTTGTACAAAAATATTCAGGAGAATCCGAATGGTTTTAATCAACTAATAGAAGAAAAAGCTGACGCTGGTTATGGAGACACTGAGGCATAGATGGTCTCACACTTATCCAATTCCCATCCAATCTGTCCTCTGACCGTCTGGTTGGTCAAACATTGGAAAAGTGGGCTTGATCACATAACCGCTTGTTACGTCCAATCCTAGTTGGGTCAAATGATTTTTAAACTTTCTTAAAACTCTGGAGATCTGACCACCAATCACCTGTCCAGTGTGTACACTCCCATGACTCTTTGTCCAATTCCTCTCCCAATTCTGATGTTATGCAACAGTGTCTTTGAGGGCAGTCTGGCGTAGACTGGACATGGACATGGCGTATAATGGATTGGGTGTTGTATCTGCTGTAACATATGACAAATGTGTATCATGAATTGGATGCTGTATCTGCTGTAACATATGACAAGTTTGTATCATGGATTGGGTGCTGTATCTGCTGTAACATGACAATTGTGTATCATGGATTAGGTGTTGTATCTGCTGTAGCACAAGACAAGTGTGTACATGGATTGGGTGCTGTATCTGTGTAATATTGGACAAGTGTGTATTATGGATTGGGTGTTGTATCTGCTGTAACATATGACAAGTTTGTATCATGGATTGGGTGCTGTATCTGTGTAACATTGGACAAGTGTGTACATGGATTGGGTGCTGTATCTGTGTAATATTAGACAAGTGTGTATTATGGATTGGGTGTTGTATCTGCTGTAACATATGACAAGTTTGTATCATGGATTGGGTGTTGTATCTGCTGTAACATGACAATTGTGTATCATGGATTAGGTGTTGTATCTGCTGTAACATAAGACAAGTGTGTACATGGATTGGGTGCTGTATCTGTGTAACATTGGACAAGTGTGTATCATGGATTGGGTGTTGTATCTGCTGTAACATAGGAAAGTGTGTATCATGGATTGGGTGTTGTATCTGCTGTAACATAGGACAAGCGTGTATCCGCACCCAGCTGTATACGTGACCTTGGTCTGCTGTAGGATTGTGTAAAGTCTGGTCTGGAGTTGGATCTGAAGAGGATTGCACAAGTTTGTGCCCAGCTTTACAGCAAAACCGTGCTGAACTGAAGGGAATCTAAAGATTTAAACTGTAAAAGCAAAATTAGAGTTGAGAGGAGATGTTTCCCAACTTAACTCTAATTAAAGTTTAACATTGAAGCTGTATTTGTATAAAATAAGTGAAAGCTACGTATCTTACCTGTTTGCAAAAAAAATTTAATAAAATAAAATAACTTTTTTTTAAAAAACCTAAATCACCCCCCTTAGGATCTGCTACATTCTTATACAACCTATAGATTTACTTATTAGTTTTCATTTAAACCCTGTGTTTTAGCCAAAGGAAAACTACATAGCTTTTTGTTACCCATATATAGAGATTCATTACCATAATAATTGAAAATGGTCTATAGGGGCAGTTGTCTTTTAAAAATCCATATATAGAAAAAAAGTAATTTACAGCACTGGGGTAGAAATCTTGTGCTGATCGTATAGAAGGGAAAAAAAATCAATTTAGATTGCATCACTTTAACAAATTTATAGCCGGCATGTTCTGGAATTCTGCTGTACTGGCCGTGTATTCCATAGACAGGTGAAAAATGCTTCTATGCTCAGTTGCACAGTTTTGATTTTTACAGAAAAACCTTTTATTATCTTGCAACATATTAACATTAATAAATACGTTGATGCATAAGGTGTCTGTGTAGATATATTGAGGTGCATTAATTAAGCCTGTTATACAGTTACAATAACTATTTCATGGACAATTGTGTGTGCGTGTTTGTGTGTGTGTATCTATATATATTAGAGATGGATGTCAGTCTCTGACTTGAAAATGGCTGTTTAGAATAGAGATAGCCAAAAATGAGCTTTCAGCTGTCTCTATTCTAAACAGCCATTTTCTATTTCGAATAACAGCCATTTTCCAATATCTTTTTTGAATGGGTAAATATGCCCATGTCATTCATATTAGGAAACCTGATATGTTTCCGAAACATGGTGCAATAAGCTTCTTTATTAAAACACTCATAAAACTGCATTAAAAACACAACGTACCAGCATATAACATTTATAATATTATACACATATGCGACACATATAACTGTCAGCGAGTAGGGTAACTAGCGTCCCGGTGAATGGTTATAGCAAGACTCCCGAGGTGTTGACTCACAGTAGCTGGAACCAAACACTATGCGTTTCCTCATAGTATAACTTGGGTCC
>WWET01000146.1:1038283-1049862 GCA_011038615.1 Limnodynastes dumerilii | reverse complement strand
TTCCCTAAAGGCTCGTTAATATACTGTATAAGAAGACTATAAAAATAAGTCCTGTATAATCTATCTCTTACATGAAACAAGGGCTGGCCCCATATGTGTGTAAACAGCATGTCATCTAATGGTAGGTTATTCAACACAGCAATGGGACAAGTACATACTTACTATACTGTATATTAATGAATAGATTATACTGGATTATACGTTATTTTTGTGCTATATTATGAGTTTAGCACATTCAGCTGATATTAAATGGTACCGGTTAGTTTTTTTTTCCTTTTATTTATCTCTGATTGGTGTTATCAGTGAATAAGATCCAGAATTATTCTACCAGTCCTGTGACCTTGTAGAAGAATGTTTGCAATCTCTCTCAATTAAAGTTACTTTGACGCCATTTAAAAATATCATGAAATAATCCTGTATGCACACTGTAATATGACCATAAGGATGTTATTAAACTTTTATTTTACCACAGATCAATATTTTCAAATACATTTATTTTGAATTTACAGCAAATAAGGAAAGCAATCCTTTTTCCTTTGTGTCCGAAATAAATCTAATTTGTCAAATTAGCATTTACTTGAACAATCTATAAAGTGCATTGGGCTTTAATACATTAAAATCTAATATTGATGCAGGATATTGTTATCCTGGTCATATACAAAGACTGTACATTATAGAGTGTAATACACACCAGGGATTTCCTGGTTGAAAGAAACTTGAAAGCTGATTTAATCATGTCATTTTTACAACCTATATAGTACAAAAGTCTAATGTTTACAAGATAAAATGTGAAATTTGTACCTAAGGCATTATTAAAACAACAATCCCACTTTGTCAGCTAATTTCAATAGTCATCTACAAATCTATCTTGCAATATCAAACAGATCTGCTGCAAAGCCATCCATTAGATCCCTGTGGCTTTTAGAATATAATTTAAACCAGGGTTCAAAGTGAGGGGGTATATGGCGGTATTACTTCTCCCACTGATTTAGTTGAAAACCAATAAATCCCCATTCACTTCTAGTATTTCTAAATGTCCATACCTCCACTTCTAAATATCCACTTCAACCACTGATTTAAACACTTTGGTGTCAATTTACTAAGAAACTGTTTCGTAAGCAATTTGAATCCACCCCACATCATGGGTGGATTTGGAACCCAAACCGCTGAATTTACTATTCAGTGGTTGAAAAGATCCCTTTAAAACCTCTGCCAATGTATGGTGGTCACCCTCCAGTTTATATTCATACCCTTGTGTTCTACTACACCTCTTCCTTTATATAATGTCCCCTCTTGTACCTGTCACCCTCCAGTATATACACATGTCCTCATGTTCTATTACACCTCTTCCTTTATATAATATGCCCTCCTGTACCTGTCACCCTTTATATTCAACACATGTCCCCATGTTCTATTACACCTCTTCCTTTATATAATGTCCCTCCTGTACCTGTCACCCTCCAGTATACACACATGTCCTCATGTTCTATTTGAAAGCTGCTATCATGTCCCCCTCTCCCTTCTCTGCTCCAAGCTATATATGTTTAGTTCCTCTAGCCTTTCTTGGTATGATTTGTTATAAAGGCCATGGACCATTTTAGTTGCTCTTCTTTGCACAGTCTCTAATGTATTTATGTCTTTCTGGAGATATGGCCTCCAGAACTGAACACAGTATTCTAGGTGAGGTCGTACCAACAAATCTATAAAGGAGCATCACTACTTCTCTCGTTCTGCGGCTAATTCAACTCCCTATGCAACCAAGCATCTGACTTGCCTTTCTCATTGCTTTGTTACATTGCTTGGCTACCTTTAAATCACATGAAATAATGACTGCAAGATCCCGTTCCTCCGAAATAGTTTCTAATGTAGTGCAATTAATGCTATATTGAGCTTTTGGGTTTTTGTGCCCCTAGTGCATGATTTTGCACAATGAATGATATTAATATTTTTACAGGTGCACAATCCATAGGCAGCATTCCCACGCCTTGTATTACGGCAAGAATATGTAATGCTAACACAATGGGATGAAATATTTATTTAACAGGTTTTTATATGGTGCCATCATATTGCGTACGGCTTTACAGAGAATATGCCACATTCACATCAAACACGGCCCCATTGGGGGAACATTCTAAGTTCCCTAACACATCAATATACATATACACACACACAGACTAGGGTTAATTCATGTTTCTGCCAATCAACCTACCAGCATGTATTTGGAGTGTTGGAGGATCCCGGAGCACCCGGAGGAAACCCACGCAGACACGGAAAGAACATACAAACTCCACACAAATGAGGCCTAGTCAAGGGGCCAGATTTACTAAGCTGCAGTAAAGAAAAAGTGGAGAGGTTGCCCATAACAACCAATCAGATTCTAGCTCCCACTTTACTATTACATACTAGAAAATGTCAGCTAGAATCTGATTGGCTGCTATGGGCAATAGCTCCACTCTACCGTTCCTACAGCTTAGTAAATTTGGCCCATGGTATCCAAGACTTAAACACATGCAGCTAGAAGATCAAACTCGTAGTACGATGCCTCAATGCTCTTCACTGGGAAAGAATTGTCCTCACTGCCACCACTCCCACCACTATCCAAGCCCTCCTCTGTAAGGTCTGGAGCAGATTACCAGCATAATCCACAACCTTCCCTACAGTTTGGTAAACCTGCTACCCTGAACAGTTTGCTTCCTCTGCTACCCTGAACACAATAGAAGACCTCACCATGAGACCTAGCTTTCCTGTCCAACCAAAAGAAAGCTGCCCCTACATCCCATTGATTCTCCCCCTTATATCTTCCCCTTGTCCCATTTGCACCAACATGAAAAAGTACTCATGTCACCCCAACCTTTATCTTTGGTGAACTTGTTATTCATATACATATTGAGTCAGAACTCTTCTTTTATACTCCTTTTACCCCAAAATCCCAGGTCCTACATGGGATAACGAACACAGGTTTAACACAGCCCCTTTCTCCCAGGCCAATCCCTGGTCTTTGCCTTTCACACTGGACCCGTGTCTGCAGAGGCAGAGAGCCATTCCCTTCCCCCATTTAGATACATTCAATGGCTGAATAAAGACCCTTTCACACTGGAATGTATCTGGGTCCAACCAGGGAATAACCCTGATAGCGACCAGGATCGTGGACTCAGGTTGACTCATGACCCGGTTTGACCCGTTCACACAGACACCCAACCAGGGTATTTCCTGGGTCCATGCCTTGGTGTAAAAGGAGTATTATTGTGTTTATAACCTTGATTGTCAAATGCTAAAAATGTGTCACCTTCTGTATTTGGTTATGGTGTAGCCCCTCCCTACCCTCTCACCCATATACTGAATAAAGAAAATAAAGAGATAAAAACTAAAGATTACAAGTATCTTCAAACAACAGGCAACTTAACAGCCAACATAAAAAATATATCAAATATAAAAACTGAAACATGGGTTTGCCATCTTACTATAAATATAATACCATACCCATAAATGGCAGCAAAAAAGGTAAGTGAATGGTATCCTATGGGGAGCTGTATTAGTGAGTGTCCAACAGGTACCTGAGTCAGATTGTAGGATTGTGGACGACCTCTTCTAGAGTTTGAGACTTTGCCAATGGAAGTCTAGATTGTTAGCAGCCAAGTCATCCTCTGTGTCTCACCGGGTACCAAAGACTGCCAACTAATAAACTTTCTTCCGGATTGTGTGTTATTCATCACTTCAGCTTTAAAGTGCCTGACTGCAGTGCATTGTGCACCAATGCTGTCAGTGACCACCCCAGTTATGTACAGATATCTACCTCTCTATATTTAGTTTTATTGATTACAATGAAACAATACTTTCCGTTTGTTTTCAAACATGGACTTTCTAGGGAGAGGAATTAGTAGCAGAAAGAGAGAAGTAGTGATGCCCCTTTATAAATCATTGGTACGCCCTCACCTAGAATACTGTGTTCAGTTCTGGAGGCCATATCTCCAGAAAGACATAAATACATTAGAGACTGTGCAAAGAAGAGCAACTAAAATGGTCCATGGCCGTTGTAACAAATCATACCAAGAAAGGCTAGAGGAACTAAACATATATAGCTTGGAGCAGAGAAGGGAGAGGGGGACATGATAGCAGCTTTCAAAATACATCAAGGGTTGTGACCAGCTAGAGGAGGGTACCATTTTTCAAAAGAAAAGGAATACGTACGTCAGTCGGTTCTTTGTTCTGTGCTAATCAAGTTTACATATTTTTTGGGCCCAACAAATAGTTGATCCCACTCCCTTTTGCAGATTTTTGTTTCAAGTTACCGATCCGCCACTGGTAATATGCACAGTATTCTCCCTGCATGCAAACAATAACGTTACTTTAACTCCCCCTGAAATCAACATGGTTTGATTCAGGAACTCTTATTGACATTGGGGTACTATTCATTAACATCCTGATTATTGTTCATTACTGTGTACTGATTATTAAGATCCTTCCCCTTCAGTATTTCTTAGATTGCCATTTTTCTTTCCTTAGCCTGAAAACTTTCTTCTGGATGGTGACAAGAACATCAAACTGGCTGATTTTGGAATAAGTAACACCTTCCCCAGCGATGGCAAGTTGTACACACAATGTGGCACAGCTCTGTATTCAGCCCCTGAGGTCTTTTCGAAAAAGGGCTACGATGGGCGGCAGGTAGATATCTGGAGCCTAGGAGTAATCCTCTACCAGATGGCTACCGGCTCTTTACCGTTTCCAGCATCCAACATAATGGTATGTAAATTTCTTTTATAATTGTCAAAATGTGTATAAAAAATATTATAGAGAGATTGGCCAAGTCTGGTGTCACAGGTTTACAGGAGTTGTACTGGGTATTCAAATTATTATTACTTTAGTCAGCATTAGAGACACTCCTAGACATTTACCTCCATTCACAAAGGTGCTAGAGAGAATGATTGCATACCCTCCAACTCTACTTATCTAACAGGTACAGTACCTTTTTTAATCGTCTGTACTGGCTAAAAGGACTCCTGTACCAGATGCTGATTCTTTAATTCCCTGCCCCCTATACTCACTTTCCAGTCCTGCAGCATCTGATCACTATAGCAATAATGCGGGGACAGACTCCTACAGCTCTGCTATAGTGACAAGACCCTCTCCTGCGAGTTCTTAGCTCATATGATAAGGTGTAAAATGAGATTTTACACCTTATCATACATGCAAATGAGAGCAGATTAAAGCCACGCCCCTTCATGGGACAAGCTGCCTCCTTCACAGACACGCTCCCCCAGGTGTACCTATTTTCTATTAAAAAAAAATTGGAGGGTATTAATTCATATTAATTAGGGCATCTTGTAAATAACTTTATTGCAAAAGCAAACAACCTTGAGTACATCAGATGCTCATTTTTAATCAATTTATCCACTTCGGGTCATCTGAGATGGGCGGGGCATATAGGACAATTGCTCCTCCCACAGAGACTATATTCATTGTCAGTCAAGTGTTAAGCAGCATCCTCTGCCTTTTTCTCATTGGCCATTCAGAGTGAAGGGAATGAACCTTGCCAAATTGCCCAATTAAAAGACTGCAATGGCCCCGCTTCTCTTACACCTTTATTTTTCCTAATTTATTCACTTTAAGAATGTAAGTAGCATAAGGCCAGATAAAGAATACAGTTTTGATGCAATCAGATCACAAAGCAAATGATTTTAGATTTATCCTAAACCAGTGTTAATGTTTGTCACATCAGAAGTGCAGAAATGCTTGGGAGCAGGGAGGTCTGGAAGGGTATACATAGAGGAGAAGGAGAGAAGGAACGCCTATACTTCAACCTGACTAAGAGGGAACACCCACTTGTGACCTCAGGGTGTGTTCTGATTGGCTAGAAACTCATAGAAATTGGGGGGAAAGTTCTGTATTCAACAACTTACTATTTCTTTTAATGATGTAATAACTATATACAATGGAAATGTCTGCAAAATTGCATAATAATGATTGTATGTATTTTTTTTTATTAAAGTTTATTACTAGTTTATAAAATATATAACTATCTTTTTAAATCCAATGGGTAATTCCATATCCCAGAGCAGCTATGAAATCATGCAATAGTTTATTTTTCCCTGAAGGCTTTTTAGTAATACACCGTATAAGAAGAATATATAAAGACCTTTATAATCTGTCTCTTACATCAGACAAGGGCTGGACCAAGACGTGTGTCTACATTATGTCATCTAATGGTAGGTCATAATACACTGGAATGGGGCTAGGACATATTTACTATATATAGGGATATATTATACATTATTGTACATTATTTATCTCTGGTCAATATTATTATTTGGCAACAATAAAAAAAAATACACTTAGGCGCTATATAAGAATTAGGCAACTAAATGGCACTATTCAGTTGGCTTCTGCAAAAGCCACTCAAAATGGAAATTAAATATAAAATTGAATGCGCTAAGGTTCAATTCCAGACACACCAGTTCGTAATAGAACAATTTATTAAAATCCACAGTAAAATGCAATGTGCACTACCCTGTACCCAAGTACCCTGCAATAATAATGCAATTACTCTCAAAAATGTATGAGAGATATACAATGTAATGATGACATATATTGATCAGAAAAAGGTTTATATGTTGTAAATAATAACCTGAGACATAATCACTAGGATTAGATGATATCGTCAAAAAAGAGAGCACTGGGCATTAGAGTCAATCTTAATAGCTTAAAGATCTAGCAGACTCCGCTGTAGTTGGCTCAATCACTGAAGAATTGTATGCACTTAGTAGTCCATCAATAAGTGCTCTAGGCAATTGGAGTCAATCTAGATAACTAGAGGTTCAGACAAAACTCCGCTGTAATAACTCAATCACTGAGACTATATGAGCACATAGCCAATAGGTTGCTACTTGTTTGGACTTCTTCTCTCAATCCTATAAGTATGTCAATGCTATAAGTGGAAAAAAAATGGAAGCCTCATATTCTGTGATGAAACCTATCGTGGAGAAACGCTACAGCTCCCTGCCATATTGACAGCCAGGATGGTTACCTACCCCACTTGTGTGATCTCCTGTAGTTTCAAACCAAGCCATTGCTGCTGACACGTGAGTTCTAGGATCTCTGTCACACGTGTTTATTGTTGACTATCTATACTGGAACTCTCTGTTACTGTGATAAGGAAACCATTTAAGTGTACCTATCGTTGGAATAGGAGCTGTCACTAACATTTTAAACTTCAAGGTCCATACTCAGTCCTTACCTACTATACCTACAGGACCACGCACTCTAACCACCTCATGTTCAAGCTGCCACCTGATCCTGGTGTTTATTAGAGGCTTAGGAACTCATATCCACCCTTTGGGAGCACCACTGCTTTTAACATTAGATCCACAAGTGATGAGTCTATCTATCAGCTGACCGCTGCAATGCTAACATCATTAGTCATCTGGTGCAAGTTTGCACTCAATTGTTTAGTCCAGTGTGCAGTGTGTATCTTCACAATTACATAAAGGTACAATACATCTAATTACAGCTGCTTAATTCATCACACTGTGCATTCAATAGCTGTTACTATCTGGACGGGTTCTCTGTATACTGTCCACAACGGTTCTACGTGTGATCCTCTGGAGACCATTGTTATGAGATTTATTAGTCTCTTCCATCTACATATATTCTACAATTGATTGATTGATAAATTAAATCATCATTTGTGAAGTCTATCATCTACAAGGAGTGTATTGATGTGAGACATTTTCTAATGAGGCTATAATATTTATATCTTCTATCTATTCTCCAACTGACTCCTGCAATAATTTATATTGATGAGATTTATTGCCTCAATAGAGTCTCCATATGTGATTATATCATCTGTGGTCATTTTTTAAGGCACAGATCGTCTGTTTTAATTGTATTCTGATACATGTCAGCCTATTTGCATACGTCTATATATATTTAAATTTTATCATGTGATTTTTGGTGTACAAAAATAAATATATTATCTGATACACTCCAGGCGCTTCCATTTTCTTTCCATTTTTTCTTGTAAGGGTTTGGCCAACCCTGGTTTAAGCAGCTGGAGTGCTATTAGATAAGTGTGTATCCACCCTGTTGGGTCTCAAAGCTTGGATTATCCTTCATTAATGCTATAAGTGTACTCTACTGTTTACTGATTTTCTGACCCTACAACATCAGTTACACTGTTGATTATACATTGATGATAATGATGATAATGTATTACAACATGTTATTATTGTCTTGCAGACTGGTGACACCATCTCATGGAGAACATCACATCTATGATAGAATTCCACATTTTTCCATTTTTCATGAGAGCTGGTGACAGACCCATCATTTTCAGTGTTTTTCTAATATTGTATCTGATTGGAGTGCTGGTGAACTCAGTTATAATTACAGTGATCTGTTTGGATTCCCGGTTACACTCCCCCATGTATCTGTTCCTCTGTAACTTGGCCTTTGTAGACATGTGTTACACAACAGTCACTGTCCCTAAACTACTGGACATGTTACGGTCGGGGATTGGCACCATGTCCTACAGAGAATGCTTGACACAAGTATATTTCTTCTTCATAGCTGCCAGCTCAGAAGTCATACTTTTATTTGTGATGGCGTATGACCGGTATGTTGCGATCTGTCATCCTTTGTATTACCATGTTATACTGAGCAGGAAAATCTGTATCATGGTTACGGTTTTGATCTGGTTATGTGCACTTGTGAATTCTACGCTATTGTTTCTTTCAGCTCTTCAAATGTCCTTCTGTCGCTCCTTGACCATTCACCAGTTCTTCTGTGATGCCAAAGCTCTGATTAACATCTCTTGCTCTGGCACTAACATGTTTTATATCGTCACCTTTGTGAACATGTTATTGTTTGTAGCCTGTCCATTCATTTGTAATGTGATGTCATATTTGAAGATCATTAGTGTTATAATGCTTATTAAATCGAAGGATGGAAAAAAGAAAGCCTTCTCCACCTGCTCGTCCCATCTCATGGTCATGGTCATCTACTACGCTAATGGCACAGGAGTCTATATGATGCCACCATCAGACCAACCCAATGTCATTGAACAGATCCTGACTGTGTTCTATACAACGGTCATACCCATGCTGAATCCTCTCATATACAGTCTACGCAACAATGAAATAAAGAAAGCTCTCCAGAGGCTATTGCCATAGTGGGTAATAATTTCCTGTATGTGTGTAGGACTGCATCCGTATTCTTTTTTATACCTTTTTTTATTGAAGTGTAAAAGAAAATACAAAACTTTCCAATTCAAATAGCTTGTAAACATTACATAACACAAAATGTTAAACTGTTGTTAAATGAATTGAATACACAAATAACATTCTAAGTAGTGATACATCCTATGATACTAAAGAAGCTTAGAGGGATGCTGACAAAACCATTAATTGAAATATTCAACCAATCAGTAATAACTGCAATAATTCCAGAGGACTGGAAAATAGCAAATGTCTTCTCTTTGCATAAAAGTGGAAATAGGAAAGAAGCATCAAACTACCGACCAGTATCACATATTGCGGCAGACGCCGCACTTACCCGCTCTGTAGTCTGGTGGCGTCTGTTTCCTCCCGGCGGTCCCGTGTGCCTAACAGCCAGAGACTGTCACCGAAACAGTGACAGTCTTCATACTCACCAGCAGCAGTGTCAGCAACGGCGTCCTCATGGAATCCTGGCACCAAACCTCTGCGGTGCTCCGGACAATGGACGCCGCCATCTTGGATCTATCAGGTGACGCTGCTCCTCCAATGCCTGGCTTCCTATCCAGTCCTCCAGCCTATCGGTGAACAGCGCGCACTATATAAACCCTGCAAGCCCTTCACTCATTGCCAGAACAACTAGGTCCTCTAGGTGCCTGGTACTCCTGCATTGAGCTCCTGTCTGATCCAGTCCTGTCTGATCCAGTCCTGCCTGATCCAGTCTTGCCTGATCCAGTCCTGCTTGATCCAGTCCTGCTTGATCCAGTCCTGCCTGATCCAGTCCTGCTGTATCCTATCCAGTGGTCCAGTCCTGTTGGTCCAGTCCTGTTGGTCCAGTCCTGCTAATTCCAGTCCTGCTGACTCCAGTCCTACTTGATCCAGTCCTGCCATGATCCAGTCCTGCTGTATCCAATCCAGTGGTCCAGTCCTGCTATTTCCAGTCCTGCTAATTCCAGTCCTGCTGACTCCAGTCCTGCTGACTCCAGTCCGGCTGACTCCGGTCCCACAACCTCCAACTCTACAGTTCCTCCAACTCTACAGTTACTCCAACGCTACAGTATCTGCTACCCAGATTCACCTTGTTCAACTCCACCTCCAACTTTACAGTATCTGCTACCCGTATTCACTTTGTTCAACTCCACCTCTAACTCTACAGTTATTCCTGCTATAAGAAAAGTGTGTCAACAGGATTTGCAGCGCTCACTTCGTATCTGCTGCTCACTTTAGACCTGAATTGGGCTTGCACACAATTGCCCAATACAATGATAGTATATAAAAGAAAAATATGTAGGTCTATGAATAGAGCGCGGTGATAACGGCAATAGATATTTCAATACAGTCTCAGTTCAGAAAGAGTTTGGATAGCTCACAGTTCTGAAGTCCTGTTTGATGTTCAGATGTGAAGCCTGAGGATTCGTTGCGCTCCCAGTCTTTTCTCTTTCTCTCTCTTCTCTGGAGTTAGCGTCCTCCTCGTGCAGGATTCCCGGGCTCTGTCGGCAGTCGTCTGATCAGCTGATTTTACAGCAGTTCAAAGGATTCTTCCGGGTGTTGGGCTTAAAGGTGCTGTACTCCTACGGCTCCATTCTGCGCATCCCCCGTGGAAGAAAACAGACAGACAAACAGCGCCAAGCCCTGGTGCAATAACGTTTATTGGAACAATAAAAAAGAGATATCTTATAGATATATACTCACAATATGAGTTCTTGTTAAAATCACATAAAGGTTTCTTTGGATTTTTCGCACAACACCATATAGTAACCTATTCTGGGTCAATGGCCAAAAGTCCCTAGGTAGTGTATATGGGTTGTTAGGATAAGGATATACTGCCAACGCGTTTCAACCGTAGTGTCGGTCTTTTTCAAGGCTATAAAATGTGGTATCCTGTGGTCCTATTTATGGGGGTTAGACTCCGCTCCTCAAAAAACTTATGAAGTAGTAATTATACTTTTAAACAGATAAAATGTATCTGCTATATCTTAAAAATATTGTATCATATGATAAAACTTATATTATTCTTTATGACATGTTGATTTTGTGGGGACAAGGGAGAGTTTTGTAATTCTTTTTGGACAATCAAGTCTTAGATTAAATCAACCCTATACAGTTGGGAGACATACATAGATACATATAAATAAATAGATAGATAAATAACTATTTAAACTGTATGGTTCCTAATGGTTTAAATTCCGAATTTGAATTGAAATGGTTTTTATAAGAATTTTTTAAGGAATTTGTAGAAAAAACTTTTTTTTTAAATTTATTATCAGTGTTTTTTGAAGAAGATGAATATATATTTTTAAGAAAATCTCTTATAGAGATTCTTTTTATCAATACAATTATCATTCCCCTATTTTCCTAGAGATTTTATGTGTT
>WWET01000146.1:1005124-1038253 GCA_011038615.1 Limnodynastes dumerilii | reverse complement strand
AATGTCTACCTATAAACACACACATATAATATATAATATATCTGATTATTAATAACGTTTTGCCTACTCAGAAACATTAAAGAAAATGAATAAATTATTAATGCTTTAAAGTAAACAAAAATAATTGCGAATAACTCCAATAATTGCACCCAGTTTCTTTAGGACTTTCTGCGTGTGTGAATAACAGTTCCAGGTAAAGTCTCTTCCCTGTGCCATCCCGGGCACAGGTTGCAATGATTGCCATTAGACCCTGATGGCATTATCCGGTCCGTCCTCACCCTATCCCCCGCTGCAAGGCCCGTGCTGCAGTCAGGGCTACAGGTTACCATGGAAATAGAACCTTGCCCCAGCCAGCTGCAGCTGAAGAATAGGTCAGGCCTGCACGGGTGGGAATACAGAGAGAGAGAGGAGGAGGAGGAGGAGAGAGAGAGGAGAGAGAGAGAGAGAGGGGAGGAAATAGACAAACTCCAAAGAGACACACAGGGAGAGAGCAAAAGAATTTCCAGCAATCACACAGAAAAAAATACCCATTATCAACAGGGAAATAAAGACTACAGGATGTATGGAGGAGGGGCGCTATCTGGGGAAGGATAGAGACCCAGCAGCCTGGTTACTCTGAGGTTTGGGAAGTCAGTGGAAGTAGTAGAAGAAGAAGCAATAGTTATAGTGTTTTTTTTTTGTTCAGAGAGGATTTGGAAGTTTAACAAAAGGGAGGAGGAGGAGGGAGGGCTATGAATCCAGATGCTGCTTATTCCAATCTCTGCTCTTTTCTCAAGTTACACAAGATGAGGGAGGAAGAGAATGGAGCTGCTCCCTGGGTTTTAAAAGAGGTATTTCTTTTCCTTTTTTTTTTTTCTTTTTACTATTATTTAAATGTCTGAGTACTTTACGTGTTCCATTACTTTAAAGCCTTTTTATTGTGTATACATTCCCAGTCTGTTGTCTTGATGTGGATTTGAAGCAAAAGTTGTGGAAAAAAGTTTCTGGAAAGTTGACGAACTTTTGTGGAGAGAAATAGTTTGCTATTAAACCAGAGAATAAGCTTAAATCCTACTATAATATGGGACGCCTTTTCCTTAGATCTACGGGCAGGCTAGTGATGGGTTGTGCAAGATCACTATGTGCAGATTAGTGCTTTCATTTGGAATGGGGAAAAAAGGGCTGTTTACTATGATTTAAGTCATCATTATTGGTGTTTTTACTATTTAATCAGTCCAGTATACTTTATTCTCATTATAATGTAAAATGGTTTATAGAAGTAACATGTACTAATCAAAGAAAAGGTGTCGGTTATTTGGCTTTAAATAAATCAAATTCTGCGGAGTTAAGTGATGTAAAGATTGAAATGACACTTGTGGATGGTGACAGTATGAATTGAGGAATGTACAGAACATATACATTATTTTCCCTATTTTGGCTGCAGCGTTATTTGAAGTCTGAGTCATAGAGAGTCTGAGAAAGATTGTAGACAATTTAATCATTCATTATACAATTTATTTACAATGTGTTACTGCTGTGGAGTGGCTAAAAACTCATGCAACGGATCTTAGCTTTATACATTTTCCAATAATAATAGTAAATATATATATATATATTGCAGTTGTTTTTTAATTTATTTGTCAAAAATGTTGATGACATTTTTTATGATTTTAATCACCTAGATGGCGCTACGTATGCAGCTGTTTTGTGTCTCTGGTGGGAAAAGAAATATCACTGCGTCAGTTTGTTCATCATATTTGTGGATAAATGATACTTAAACGTCTGCTGACAACGACCTAATCTCAATAGGAGATAACCATCATTTTCTATGGCTACGGGACAAAACAAAATGTTTGCTAAATACAACAACTGTGGGCCAATAGGGAGTTGCTAAGAATATTCCAGTGTTGTCTATTGGACAATTCTTAAAATAGTTTTGGGCAGTCTGTAAGTGGCTCCCAGTAGCAGAATGAGTGACATGAGTCAGGGGTGCATCTAGGAGGCTGGGGTAAGGGAGGCTGAAGGGGAGACCTATAGGGTAATATTTATGGTGAAATTGGTCGAGGTCGCCTTTTTTATTTGCCCCAGTGGTAAAACGCCCAGTTATGGCTCTGCATGAGATGTAAAATTCCCAATGCATTGCTTTCCAATGAACGCGTTAGATCCAATATGGCCGTCTCGAGCCTGTTACCTATAAGATAATGAAAACCATATTTTGTTTGTTAAACATTACATCATTCTTTGTACATCTGGTATTTGAAAGGTATTATTTGGATGTGTGACCATGGGCTTGATACACACTCGAATGTATGCTTGATCGAGTAGCGTAATTCTTTGTTCCTTCGCACTGCAATTACGGCGATCTAGATGCACACAATTACGGCATTTTGAAGTGGTTATTGTGACCAATCGCATTTTGGAAGGGAATTCCGTGCCAGGAAAGGACCGTTAAAAACCAGGGGCTGGATTCACACCACCAGACGTATTGCATATACGTCCGGTGTTTACCGATATTTGATACTGCGCATGCGTAGTATCTTTATTATGTAATCTACGTATCTTTTCGTTATGTAGATTGCGTATATGTGGTCTTAAAGAATCCGGTAACTTCATCAGAGTTGCCCCGAGGCAAGATAAATGTGGGTGCCCCCGGGCACTGCTGGATACAATGGAGAATTGCCCCCTTCAGGGCTGGTGACCGGAGGCCAGCGACTCCATTGTCTCTGGCATTTCCACCACCCAAGTGAGCACAGTCAAGGCCTGAACGCCTACGTAAGCTCCCCTAGTTCATGGCTAAGCCCAGAAAGCTGTTTATAGCCATAAATGTACGGAACCGGATCCAGATTTCCAAAAAAACCCAGCCAATTCATGCATTCTGAATGTGCCAGTACTCCGTACAAGCGTTCCGTGTCCTGGACTCCGTGCTGTAAGCCTTTACGAAGGTGTGACAGGACAAGGGGGGGGGGTATTTAAAATATACTGTCAGGCTGTGGTTAAGCCCTTGCGTATGATCTTCATGTACACACCAGGCCCATATTCTTTAGGGTGGGGGTGTAAAATTTAAAGTGGGATCCAGGGTACGGAAGTGCCATACGCTGGAGGGAAGTGTACTACTGTTGCATGTACGGAATTTAGAATCGCACTGTTGGAGCTTCGCTTACCCTGCTGAGAAGTTACAATTGCAGCAGTAGCGGACTATATAATATATATATAATATATATATTTTACAACATACTTTTGTTTTTTGTTATAAGGACTAATATCTCTGTGAAATTCCTTATTTGGCCTCTGGCTGGCGCTGTTCTTTTGCCCTCAATGTATATACTTACTTGACCTCAACAGAAGAAGCAAATTATGTGCACTATAAAGCAGGCCCGGTGCTACCACTAGCCACACAGCAGCCTAAGGTGCCAGGCCTGGAAGGGTGTCACGGAGAGGCTTGTGTGCCGGGCCTGGAGTGGTGGCAAGGGAAGGGGGGGCTCAGCTGATCAGCTGATTCCCTGCAGCAGTGATTACTTGGGCTGCTTAGCCAATCAGCTGTCACCTGCAGAGTACAGACGTTATAAAGCTTTGCCTGGGGGTGTTCACAGACCAAGCCTTGGCCCTATGTATGTTATGTTCCAGGCCAGGAAATTGCATCGCTGGGCCAAAAAGAATTATGTGAACTGGGCACCTGCAATTTTGTTTTCACTCACTGGGACCAAAGGTTTAGGTCATTCATGTGAAGGAAAAGAGGATGGAAGGCCCTGGCCATGAGAGCTTACAATCTAAGCAGGTGGCGGGACAGACCGGAGTGAGTGAGGGTTGTGGGTGTCTAGAGGGGAGGTGAGTAGTAAAGGGGAGAAGGGGTGATGAGGATGGGGTGGAGGAGGGTAGGGTAGAAGGGTAGTTGGGGGGATGGATAAAATCTCATGATGAAGGGAGTTTTGATTAATCAGTAATAGATCTGTAAGCTAGAGAATAATTAGATGGATTTTGGGAGAGCGCTCCAGTGAAGAGGGGCAGCGCAAGAGAAGTCTTAAATGGTGGAATGAATTGGGAGGAGAGGCAGGGGTCATCACCAGATTGAAGAGAGTGACAGGGAGTGTGGGTGGAGATGAGATTGGGCGTGTAAGGAGCAGTGGAGCTGGGCAGTGTGTCGCCAAAGGTGATGGACAGGGTGGGATCGGAGAGGACCCGCGGGGGGAAGGGAAGACAATGAGATCAAATCTGGCCATGTTGATTTTTAGGCAGAGAGACAGGAGGACATCGGCACAGAGGGGGTATAGGAGTCCAAAGGATCTGATAAGTTCAGGGAGAAGAGCAAAGAGAGCCAACCAAGAACAGAGCCCTGAGGAACTCCTAGGGGGAGTGGTAGGGGTTGGGGGGAGGAGCATGGTATACAGACAGAGAAGGTGCGGTGGGAGAGTGTAGGGAATAGAGAAAGCATTGGAGGATATCCTGACTGAGCTGTGGACTGGATGCTGGGATACGATCATGCAGATGTTTTGCAATCTGACCACTCGGGAAACATTCCTTTTTCGGAATTGTGGATCCCGTCCTGTGTGTGGACTCGACCCGGTGTAAAATTCCCTGCCAGACAGACTCCGGTCATTGTGATTGTTATTGGTCTGTGGTCGGTGTTGGGAGACTCTGTGGTTTCCGGCTCTGGGTAACAATTGAAGATATCTGTGGGCTCAGTAACCTTTGTCTTACATCCACTCACGCAGAGGTTAAGCCTGTGACTGGCAGTGTTTAGCAGTTTAATGGCAAAACAACACTGGATTCAATGAATGTGACAATGAATGACAGCTGTTAGGAAGGTCTTGTAGCTTGTCAGGACAGTGTAAGTAGTTATGTATTTACCAAACTCTCTCTCTCTCTCTCTCTCTCCCTCTCCATCTCTCTCTCTTTCTCATCGGTCTCTCTGTCTCTCTTTTCTCCTTTCTCTGTCTCTATCTCTCTCTGTCTCTCTTTCTCATCTCTCTCACCTCTTTCTCATCTGTCTCTCTCTCTTTTTCTCTCTCTTTCTCATCTGTCTCTCTTTCTCCTCTCTCTCTCATTCTCTCTCTCTCTCCTCCTCCTCTCTGTATCTCCTCTCTCTGTCTCTCTTTCTCATCTCTCTCGCCTCTTTCTCATCTATCTCTCTGTCTCTCTCTCTCTCTCTCTATGTCTCTCTCTCTGTCTCTCTTTCTCATCTCTCTCTTGCCTCTTTCTCATCTGTCTCTCTCTCCTTTCTCCTCTCTCTCTCTCTCTTTCTCATCTGTCTCTCTCTGTCTCTATCTCTCCTCCTCCTCTCTCTTCTCCTCTCTCTGTCTCTCTCCTCTCTCTGTCTCTCTCTTTCTCTTCCGTCTCTCTTTCTCTCTCTCTCTTTCTCATCTCTCTCTGTCTCTGTCTCTTTCTCCTCCTCCTCTCTCTTCTCTCTCCTCTTTCTCTCTCTCTCTCTCTCTCTCTCTCTCTCTCTCATCTGTCTCTCTCTCTCCTCCTCCTCCTCTCTCTTCTCCTCTCTCTGTCTCTCTCTTTCTCTTCCATCTCTCTTTCTCTTTCTCTCTCTCTTTCTCATCTCTCTCTGTCTCTGCGTCTCTCTCTCCTCCTCCTCTCTCTTCTCTCTCTCTATTCTCTCTCTCCGCTTTCTCATCTCTCTCACCTCTTTCTCATCTATCTCTCTGTCTCTCTCTCTGTCTCTCTCTCTGTCTCTGTCTCGCTTTCTCATCTCTCTCACCTCTTTCTCATCTATCTCTCTGTCTCTCTCTCTGTCTCTCTCTCTCTGTCTCTGTCTCGCTTTCTCATCTCTCTCTTGCCTCTTTCTCATCTGTCTCTCTCTCTCTCCTTTCTCCTCTCTCTCTCTCTCTTTCTTTTCTGTCTCTCTTTCTCTTTCTTTCTCCTCTCTCTCTGTCTCTCCTCTCTCTCTGTCTCTCCTCTCTCTTCTCCTCTCTCCTCTCTCTCTGTCTCTCTCTGTCTCTCCTCTCATCTCACTATTGAATGATCACCTCAGAGGAGGAAGTTCTGTACATGACATAATGGGAAGCAGTTCCAGGATACTTTCTGTGGGACCTGGGATTTATTCTGTGTTACAAACCTTTCAATGATCATTTAAAAAGAAACAACCCCCCCCACCCCCCTCTCCAAAATAAAACCCCTCCAATACAATGGCAAGCGTTTCATTACAGGATCATACAGGTGGCTTCCTGTTGTTTGCTGTCTTTATAGAATGTGCTGTCTGTATAGTATAGAGGTCATTAGGATGCTCTCTGTATAAGGTGGGGCTTTATAGGATCCTTATTAGCTGGTGGTTATTATGATGATTTCTGTATTAGGTGGTGGTCAATAGGATGCTCTCTTTATTAGTTGGTGGTCACTAGGATGCTCTCTGTATTAGGTGGTGGCACAAGGATGCTTACTGTATTAGATCGTGGGTCACTAAAATGCTCTCTGTATTAGGTGGTGGTCACTAGGATGCTCTTTGTATTAGGCATAGTTGCCAACTCTCCCTGAATATCAGGGAGACTCCCTGAAGATTGGGTGATCTCCCTGACTCCCTGAAGTGAAATGAATTAACTGATATTTAAAAAACTATTTGTCTCTTCAACAAAAGGTGGTTACCATAGTAACTGACAGTTGGAAACTGAGGAGTAGAGTATTTTGTACCTAATGGAATGGGTCATGTTGGAAGGTATGCTAGGATGCTCTCTGCATTATCTAGCGGTCACTATAAATCTCCTTATTGTTTTGTGAAATACTAGTCTTGTTGTACTTGTTGTATTTCATTGTAACTCTTTACACTTGTTCTTGTCCTTATTTGTCTATACATAACCCCACCCTCCTGATACACTTGCACTGCTCTTATTAAGGTTCTTTATTCTATTATAATATTGCTTACTTCTGCCTATAGTTGATTGCACCACACATGCGGCCAGCGGCCCACTTCACATGTGCCAGTTGGGGGGGGGGGATCCGGTCTCCTTTCTGTGCATTTACCTCTAACCCTGAATTTTTCCTCCCTAGCAGCATCATTGGTGCATTATGCTTCTATATACAATATAGCAGCTCCACTTTGCATTCCCCATTTTGTCAGTAATCAGTCATTTGCTTCCGGTTACTAGTCTGAGCTCTCAAACAACAGCTGTAAGAGCGTATTTAGTAACGGAACCGTCTCTATCTCATGACAAAGAAAAATGAGCATGTTGTTTTGTTTCTAAATTTGCACCCATTTCAATGCTGCAGCTAAACAAACAACTCAAGACAATAGGATCTGCTGTCCTGGCAGTTTGAGTGGGAGATAAGGTCCCTTGCTGCGATCAGGGCAGGAAACACACAGGAAACATAAGAAACATCTGCGATCAGATGACATGGAACCACTGTCTGTCTGTTGTCTCTCTATATTTTCAGACCCTCCAACATGACCCATTCCATTAGGTACAATAAACTCCGCTCCTGAGCTTCCCACTGTCACTCACCTGGTATAAATGAATTAACTGATATTTAAAAAACTATTTGTCTCTTCAACAAAGGTGGTTACCATAGTAACTGACAGTTGGAAACTAAGAAGCAGAGTGTTTTGTACCTGATGGAATGGGTGATCTACCTGATCCCTAAAGTCTTTGGCAATCTCCCTGATGCTGACTCAGTTCAAGAAGTAAACATTATTTAGACATTGTGACCTATTTCCTTGCATTAAGTTCTATGGAGGCGGCCATTTTCATGGAGACCAAGATGCAATCAATGACAGGCAGTTATCTAAGACAACATGACTTCAATAATGGAGACAGAAATGAGAAATACACTTTGGTCTCTTGTTAATCAGCTGCAGTGTCACCTACTTTTATCTTTTCTATAAAGATAAAGCAGTCAGTGGATCCTATTCACAGTCTCCACAATAACACTGAAAGTATTTATTCACTGACAATATAACTATCAATAAATACTGATACTGCCAATTATATTGAGAAATAGTTTTTTCTGGCAACGCTAGACACACCCATGGGTGGAGCTTTTCATAGGACACACCCTTTAAGTAGTACAGGACACACCCCTTTGGTGCAGCATCTTGATAGTGCTCTCACGATCTCCCTGATATTCTTTTGCACAAAGTCGGCCACCATGAGTTAGACCCTCGGCATCGCAAGTGCGTCCGTGCAAGGTAACTCATTAGTAATGCCATTGCAAGGTGCGTGGATATTGTGGGCGTGACACCGCGAATCCCTACGTATCCATTGCTCAAGGAGCCAATGACATATAAATCGCAGCTCTGGCTGGATTCAGCTCTCTACCTACATCGTCACTTGTTTCGTACCAAGCTGATCATTTCATGCTGGGCCTGAAGAGGTTAACTACCCCTGCCCACCCCCACTCTGGCTCCTGCTAAAATCTGGATTTGTTTTGGAGGTCTGATTGAAGACCTGCAGGTTTTCCAAGAATTAGAATCCCAAGTGGAAAACCCAATGCAGGTCAAATCTCTTCCAGGAATAGTGGGGAAGAGGAGTGAGCCATAAATTCAACCAAAATATATGCCGGGGGTGGGTTTTTTTTTGTGGTGGAAGGTAGAAATCTGATGCCACAGCTGACTGTGCATTCCTAGGGACCCAGGAATTTCAGGAACAATTGGACGTTATGCAAATAAATGAATAAACAGGTACAGCCTAATAGAATAATATTCCTGATGGACAGTGTTCACATTTACGAATTTGCTACTTTTTCCTTGTATATTTTAAGGTACGGATGAACTGTGCGTGTGTAGTAACTTTTTTTTTAACGCTAGCTATGTAGGATTTCAGCACGGAAATTCATTAGGCACACACTTCAAATCCGTGCTTAGTGAGATACGTCTGAAGCGGCGGCCAGTCCTCTGTACGTGGAAAGCTACGTGAAAGCGGGTGGGGCGAGGCATCTAAATGGCCTAATATGGGCGCGGTTAAGAAAGTACGCACGTGCCTAAGCAACTTAAGCACAAATATACGCACAGAGAGTTAAGGGTGCCCTATGGTGGCGGAAATCTGCTAAAATCCGTAAGTGCGCATATTTGCGAATCCCTGCATACGTATTTCACACTTAAGTGTGACTATGTTTCGATGTGTTCACATTCGTCTACGTGTTATGTTTAATAATCACGATTCTTACCTTGAATTATTCTGTGGTCTTGTGTATAAGACATTTTTAAATAAAGTTTTAATTGTAAAGTACTTTTTTTTTTGTCTCAGCTAAGATCCCAGAAAAGAGCGTTGCTCCTCGGTCATAATAAAGGCTCCAGAATGAAGGCATGTGGATGTGTTCCACACGCTGGGCCTGAACCATATCGGAGTGTACACCAGCTGGCGTGACGTTTCTCTGCTTCTGCACATGCTCAGAACTAAAGAGAGCGCAGTCACGGACGATTCAGATTATAGCGCAACCCTGGCCTGGGTCTTGCGTGTTGAGTGAGGGAAGGGGTGAAGGGACGTAGGCATGTACAGCAGACCCTCCAACATGACCCATTCCATTAGATACAAAATAATCCGCTCCTGAGCTTCCAACTGTCACTCACCTTTTTTAAATGAATTAACTGATATTTAAAAAAATTAATTGCCTCTTCAACAAAGGTGGTTACCATAGTAACTGACAGTTGGAAACTGAGAGGCAGAGTATTTTGTACCTAATGCAATGGGTCATGTTGGAGGGTATGGTACAGCAAGGGGCGTGGCCAAGGCAAGTGCTCCCGATCCTGGTCAGAATTAAGAACATTTGCACCTCTTGCAGGTCGTGTCTAAGTCAGTGGGGCTTTCATTGAGAAGCTACTTTAGTAGCCGTCAGCCTGATTTTGGTCCAGCAAAATACATTAAACAGATATGGAATCACTGATTTGTAATATTTTCATATTTTCCTGTAAATTCCTTTTTCCATTGCTTTAGAGCATAAATATTACAGCTGAGGCTTCCATCCTATCCATAACACGGGAGAGCCGGCAAATCAACCCGCAAGTGACTTGAAGCCAGTGGTATCATGGAAACCACGGGCTCAAGTCCTGCCCCCCTGCCTAGCAACACTAGTATTCTAGTGTTTCCAGGGACAGGGAGGGACTTGATGAAGCAATTTGCGCCATCAAGCCCCGCCCCGATCCCCTATTATAGCTAAAAATGGGTAGGTATTTGTCAGGGGGCGAGGCTTAATGACGCAATTTGCATAAATCGCGTCCATTAGCCCCGCCCCTGCATCCATCTATGGCTTCCCTCTGGGAAGCTGTTAAAAGTCGCCAGCCCTAGTGTAACCCTTTCAAACACATTATACAGCCTGGCACTTGCACATTGCATTTGGAGCCGTAGAAGCGGAGAGCCGTCATTTACTTCCCACCCCGATGTCCCGTTTTCTTGTGCATGTGGATTGCACGTAAGAGAATGTTCATTGCAGCGCGCAAGTGCGCCACGCCGGATGCGCTGCCGTTTGCTCTCTGATCTAGGTGCAGAAAATATCTGCATTTCAGTACGGTGCCTCTGTGCGCTTCAGGCTTCCCGTAGTTGCGAGGGGAGGGGTATTTGCATTAAATCATGGCCCCCCTATCGTTGCAGGAGATTTACAAGTTCTTAAGGGATACCGGGAGCTATGTCCGAATTCCGGGAGGCTCCCGGATAATCTGGGAAAGTCGGTAACCCTGCATAGAAGTGAAGTGAATCTGGCTAAAAGTAGCACCAGATAATAATACAAATTCAATTGGTCACGGTGAATTCTTTGCGAGTTAACATCATGGATTTTATGCGCATTAAAATCAGTGACGTTTTCTGACGGCCAAAGACGCACTTTGCGCTTATTCCCGTCTTCACGGTTAATTGAAGCGGACCCATAGAGCCCTCAGACGCGCCATTTTCGCTGTGGTTGCTACGGTTATCCAGAATCATAATTCATTATTAGCATCCTGAAGAAGCAAAATCAATGCTAACTGGTGAATCCCAGCAATCATCTTACTGACTAACACAGTAAATGAGAGTAATGAGCCTTGAGAATATCAATTAGTGACATTAATATACAGTCTGTGACACTGGAGACATTTTATAGGGCACGGTTCATTCTGTAAAGGCACTGTGCATGTCGGTTACGCTACATCCAAGGGTAATTAGATGGCGTCTCATGAGACTGTTTAATTAGCAAAGAAGTCAGTGTAACATCATTTACTCAATAACCGCTGCAATTTAAGAGTCAGTCATGTGATCCACTCTTGGTCATCTGGGTACTTAATAAAGTAACCGACTGTGACCTTCATTATAAAGAGCCTTGTTCAAAACCAGTGTAGGAATCATACATTTGTTCTCAATTACTCATTAGACAATTAATTATCCCTGTCGATGGTTGTGCGGATACAGAATTGTTTATTGCGATGTTATTGCTTGAAATTAAATGAGAATGTCTAAAATGGTGTTAATAAATGATAAAAAAAAACGTACTGTACAAATGGATTTAAAGTCTCTTGAAACACGACCTTTTATATTCAAGCATTTGTCCAGCTCTGACAGAGGTAAACACATAGGTTCATATCCAGACTTGATAACGGCAGCCGATATACACAAGTGGCGTATGTTTATAGGCTGAGCGTTTGCCAAGCGCATGTTCAGAACAGGAGCTGGTGTCTGTACAATCAAATTTCCACGCTTGGGGCATGCCAGACCTCTGTGTATGTGTATTTTGGAATAGTCGGCGGGGGGGGAGATATTTAAATTGTGCAGCAAGGTCTTGGCTAAGTCCTTTCATATGAATCTTATTCCGCGCGGCATCCTTTCACGTAGGGTTGCGCACAGAGAACTTAAGGTAGAGTTCTGAACATGTAAGTCACCTACGTTCCGGACATGCCAGAGGATGACCCAAGGGAGAGCATTATTCCCTTTCTTGCGGGACTTAGAGACGCTTGCGTGCAGAAGTCATGATCCAGTTCTGATTTTCGGCTGTCTCTATTTCGAAAAGACGGCCATTTCTGGTTTTCTTTACACATTTCTTTTTAAGAAAGACGCCGCCCGCCGCTGAATCCACCAGAGAGGTGAGTAACCTCTTCGGGAGCTTTTAGGGTTAGGCTGCAGGGAAGGGAGGGTTAGGGTAATAGGAGGGGACAGTTAGGGTAAGTATTAGGGTAAGGGGAATGGAATTATACTCACGTTTCAGCGCTGTGTCTATGTTCTGCAGATGAGCGATTGCTTTTCCTTTTCGAAGCAAAAGCAATGGATTTCCCAGCCAGTTCAGAACTGGATGGGAGAGAATGGTCCTTTTGAAAAGGGTGACCCACACCCAGGGCCGTCATCAGGGGGAAGACAGTCTGGACTATTGTCCCAGGCCCGAACCTGATGGGGGCCCGGCGATACATACTTAGCTCTGTAGCAGCAGGTTGCTGCTCAGCTGGTGTTAAAGCATGTCTGCCAGTCACACAATGGAGCAGCCAGGTTGTATGGTAACAGTGCTCTGTATGGTCAGTGACACAGCAGTGTTACTACCAGGACTGAGGGGAGTTTACTATGGAGAGAGACAGGGTTATGGTAACAGTGGTCAGTGCTCTGTATGGTCAGTCACACAGCAGTGTTACTACCAGGACTGAGGGGATATTACTATGGAGAGAGACAGGATGTATGGTAACAGTGCTCAGTGCTGTGTATGATCAATCACACCGCAGTGTTACTACCAGGACTGAGGGGACATTACTATGGAGAGAGACAGGGTGAATGGTAACAGTGCTCAGTGCTGTGTATGATCAATCACACCACAGTGTTACTACCAGGACTGGGGGAATATAACTATGGAAAGAGAAAATGTGCAAGTTTGTGTAAATCATGTAACAGAAAGGGAAATATGATAACAAAGTGTCTGTAAATAGGGTAGACAAAGGTTAAGAAGTAGGTTGAAGAATTTGGTAAGCTTGTCTGAAGAGGTGAGTTGAAGAGAGCACTGGAAAGTTTGAAGAGTAGAGGATAGTCTAAGTGGCTGAGGAATGTTACTCCAGAGAGTGGGTGCAGCCCAGGAGAAGTCCTGTAACCAGGATTCAGAGCATTTGTTAAATGTAGAAGAGAGCATAGTGTCTGCAAGGTCTGAGAGAGCCAGGATATATCTTGAGACATACGAATGTGGGTACAGACTTGCTGATGGCTTTGAACTCATTGAATCCAGGTGATGGACTAAGATGACATTCCACAATCCTGCAGACCTCTCAGTTCAATGTCATTCCCTTGAACGTCCCTCTATATTTATCAGAAATTAATAATGATTTCTCTATTGCACAGAGCTGATTGTAGCTGCATACATCATATCAGAGCATTAGAATGTATACGTGGATAAAACAAGCCTGTAGCCAATCAGAGCATAAGAATGTTCACAAGGGTAAAACAGTCTGTAGCCAATCACATTAGAATGTTCACAAGGATAAAACAGCCTGTAGCCAATCACATTAGAATGTTCACAAGGATTAAACAGTTTGTAGCCAATCACATTAGAATGTTCACAAGGATAAAACAGCCTGTAGCCAATCACATTAGAATGTTCACAAGGATAAAACAGCCTGTAGCCAATCATATTAGAATGTTCACAAGGATAAATCAGTCTGTATCCAATCACATTAGATTGTTTGCTAATCACATGATCAGAATATCATTGGTCATTAGATTTTCCTGTGCATGGATGAAATGATTGCACATAAAGGGAATCTTTCCTTTGCTGTGTGGTAATTTGGTCACTTGCTAAACCACCAAATAAGCATCTTCAGTATAGTGGAAAAGCTTGATCATCATTAATGATGTTTTTATATTGCTACACGGCACATGTGAATATTATTACCCCTTATTCCATCATGAAGTCATAGACATGGCTCAATTCAGCTTTTGAAAAATCCTACTCCCTTACACAGCGGAAAGTGACAGACTCAGGGCCCCATAGCAAGGAGGCGGAGCCTGAGTTTGGATGGGCAGGAATAGGCGGAGCCAGGCAGGACTTGGGGAGGATCTGCCTGAGAGCACCTCTTAGCTGTGGTCTGGCTGATACCTCCTGCCTTCTATGGATCAGGACTGCTTGGTAGTGGGCAGAGCACTGACACTGAGACAGCGGAGAATGAATTAGAGTGCAAGCTGTTGGTCACAGGATATATCAGGTAACAGGCATCAGGCAGAATCTTAAAGCAGTGATGTTCGGTTTGCTCTCACAGCCCTGATAAAGAATGATAAAAACTAGCAGTGTACTAGTGATCACATCTCCTCTCATGTATAGCGTTCTGGACACTTACATGTATAGTTCCCTGCCTTAAAATCTGCATCCGTCCGACGCTCACTTACCTTAATCTGCATGGCTATCCCCTCTCTCTGCACGCAGCTTGCGGAGGTCAGGTAACCTTCTTAGTCCAGGATCCGGTCCTGAGATTCCATTGTTATTTACTATGGTAGCCATGGCAACCATCTTTGTTAAAGAGAAAAATTCAACATTTTCAAATATCAGTTAATTCATTAAAACCCGTTGAGTGACAGTTGGAAGCTCAGGACCGGAGTTTTGTGTACCTAATGGAATGGGTCATGCTGGAGGGTTTGCATTAATAAGTGGGTGTGGGGCTAGATAATGGTTGCCTACATTTGCATATGAATATTGGGGAAATTGTGATAGCACTATCAAGATGCTGCCCAAAAGGGGTGTGTCCTGTACCACCAAAGGGGTGTATTCCTTAAATTGCTCCACCCATGAGTGTGTCTAGCACTTCCAAAAAAACTATTTCTCAATAAAAATGTATTTTTGGTTGTTAGGGACTTTCATTGTTATTGTGGAGACTGTGAATAGGATCCGCTGACTTTTTCATCTTTATAGAAGAGATAAAAGTAGGTGACACTGCAGCTGATTCACAAGAGACCAAAGTGTATTTATCATTACAGTCTCCATTATTGAAGTCATGTTGTCTTAGATAACTGCCTGTCTTTGATTACATCTTAGCCTCCATAAAAATGGCCGCCTTCATAGACCTCAATGCAGGGAAATGGGACACAATTCCTATCATCATACTGCATTGACTTCTGGAACTGGCAGATGGCCAAACTCTTCAGGGGGTCAGGGCGATCACCCACTTTTCAGGAAGTCTCCCTGATATTATGGGAGAGTTGGCAACTATGGGCTAAATGGTGCAAATAACATCAGGACTTTGCTCTAGGCCAAATGGGGGGGAATTATGGCCTGGAGTCCGGGAGAGCTGCCCAAATTCTGGGATTCTCATGGACATTGCTAGAGGTGGCATGCAGGGTTATAAATGTAATGGTGATTGCATATCTGGAAGTCATACATATGTCTCCTCATATCCCAGCCAGACAGCCATAGCATAAATCTTGTATTGCATATATGCCTGTATACAGCAGAATCCATGTGTGTCTGGTCCACGGGGAGGAGGGGGAGGGGGAGGGTGATGTCATTGTAAAATATGGAAAGTCTTGGGAGATAACGTAATGTAAGGCTCTACAGCAGAAATCATTGCAGAAACAATGTTTATTGGCAGTGTGGACCAGCAGTAGACAGTCACAGTAATGACTAACATATTGCACTAACAATGCTTTTGACAGTGACACTATGGGCTAAACAGGGGTGTAACCATAGGGGGCGCAAGGAGTGCAGATGCTATGGGGCCCAGAGGAGAGGGGGGCTCATGGTAGTCGCCCCACTTCTGCACTGTAAACAAGCTGCCAGAGGCTGACAGCTTAAAACAGTGCTCGGCGCTCCATGTATGAGTGTATGTATAGCTCCATGTATGAGTGTATGTATAGCTCCATGTATGAATGTATGTATGTATAGCTCTGTAGCACTCAGCACTCATACATGGAGCGCCGAGCGCTGTTTTTAGCCGTTAGCTTCTGACAGCATTTATCAGGCAATGATCCTGCTCAACTCCGTCCCCAGTCCCACCTGGCTTCACCTAGTCCTGCCCATCCAGACTGGGGTTCCGCCTCCTTGGTATGCCACATAAGTTGTCCCTGGAGCTGACGCTCTTAAGGATTGGCATGGTTGCTCTTTTTCATTCTACGTCTACAGACTGCGATTTCCTATCGTTAGCTTTGGAAAACACTCACTTTCAGCTATAGCGGACTGGCAAGTGGCGCATACCTAGACAAGGATCTGAATGCTATGTATCAAGAGTTCTAAGTTTGGCACCAGAAGCAGGAACATCTCTGTTGTGTTGGGTATTGCCGGAAATTGATCTTTCACAAAACTGATTATCACAGATCACAGAGCCTCCAACATGACCCATTCCATTCGGTACAATTTAATCCGATCCTGAGCTTCCAACTGTCACTCACCTGGTTTAAATGAATTAACTGATATTTACAAAAAACGATTTGCCTCTTCAACAAAGGGGGTTACCATAGTAACTGACAGTTGGAAACTGAGGAGCAGAGTATTTTGTACCTAATGGAATGGGTCATGTTGGAGGTTATGAGATCATCGCGAATTACACAGCAAAAAAAATGGTGTTCTGCGTCTCACCTTGGCTCTCACGTATCACTAAGCAGCTGGCTTTGGCATAGAGGGAACCCTAGAAGTTAGGGGTAGCGGGTCTGCTAATTGGCCATGAAAAGTTACAATAATATGATCGGAAACACAAATATTATTACAGAATAACGTAAGGATTATGGTCCGGATTCACAGTAACGTAGTTTTCGTCTTACGTACATTGTTTTAGGAATTGAGCTGCTACACATGTGCACTAGCTTATTTACACTATCTACGTACCATTTCTGTAGGTAGATTGCGTAAGCGTGGTCTAAAGACCAGAAATGGTACGTAGATAGCGTAAATATGCTACTACACACGTGTAGCAGCTCAATTCTTAAAATAACGTACGTAAGATGAAAACTACGTCACTGTGAATCCAGACCTATGTTTCTAGTCGTGCACATAACAAGCACGTCTGTGATTACTACGTGAATCATTTTTTACATTGCTGTTTGATGAGAACATATTGATGTCCTGCATTGGGTCATATTCGCGATTGTGAAATCTCCCAGGTGGTTTTTATTTGGGATATCGTGATGTGGTAATAGATGAACCATTTGGATTGTACATTAACCCTGCGGAGGGATTCTGAGCAGTGCTATATGTTGGGATTGGCTCACTTTGTTGTGTACTAGTCTGATAAATTAGCGTTTAACTGAACTATGCACAGTGTATACCGCCAGTGTTGCCGGGGTATAGAGACTATAATAAATAGAGCAGGAGGAAGGTGCAGAACTACCGGTGATACAGACAATGGGGTAGATCCAGAACTACGTGTGCCGTACGTTTATTCGCGGAGCGTATTTTCGTGCACGTAAGTTTGCTACACTCCCCTCGGCACACCCCTTGCACGGACGTATTTTGTCAAGATACGCTTCCCAAACCCTACCTTAACTTTTTCTCACGTAACCGCGTACGTCCGCTAACGGACGTTTAGACTACGTGAACGTACGCCGCTTAGCACGCCCATACTGTACTCTTTACATACAAACCTCCACCTACTTCACGTAAATCGCACGTATTGTTGTCTCGCGTAAAATTGGCACGCCCACCCGTAAGTATTTACGTGACACATACGTGAATCTCCCATACGTTCACAATTACGCTACATGAATGTGCGTATTTTCTATGGTGCGCATGCGCAGTACGTTCGAAACTGCGATTTTACGTCTCCGCCACGCGTAAAATCACGGGGAAGTGTAGTTGTGGATCAGGCCCAATGTCTTCACCAACAGCGCAGGTGAATGCTGCACGAAATTGCTCAGGATCTAGTCCAATAAAAATGACGTTGGACCGGATTCAGACTTAATCAGGCTTTAGGTTCTTAATTCTACGCAACTAGGACCGGATTTACACTTAAGTGTAAAAAAATTTACTCACGGATTCTCAAAAATACGCGGGCAACACCCATGACACTTCTCTCACACGTACGGATTTTAGCAGACTTCCGCCACCATAGGGCAACTTTAACTCTGCATGCGTATAATTGTGCTTAAGTTGCTAAGGTACTTGCGTACTTTCCTAACCCCGCCCATATTAGGTTATTTAAATGCCTCTCCCCGCCCACTTTAACATAACTTCCTACACACGGAGGACTGGCCGCCCCTTCGGAAGTATATCACTAAGCACGGATTTAAAATCCGTACCTAATGGAGTTCCGTGCGTAAATCCTACGTAGCTTGCGTAAAAAAAGTTACTACGCAAGCGCAGTTCTTCCGTTCCTAAAAATACACACGAGAAAAGTAGCAAAATCGGAAGTGTGAATCCGGTCCCTAGTAGCAAGGTGACTACCCTGACATGCCCCTGGTTTTCAGCTTATAGAATGCCATAGGGTTTCCTTATCTTTAGGTTCTTAGTTGTGTGCGTAGGGCGGTTAATTAAGAACGTTTCTGCCTAACCGTGCCCAGGTTTCCTCATTTAAATGCTTCCCTCCACCCAATCTTCTTATCTTCGTTCTTAACTTTTCCCAACATGCTCCTTCATTCTTAAGTCACTATGAACCTTGTGGAAATAGGTTCATAATAGTGATTCAGAGCCGCCCCGTTCTTAAGTCCTACGTAAATTGCGTATATTAGGTTACTACACATGTGCAGTATGTCCCTTCCTAAATATACGCACCTAAAAAGCCGCAGATTCTTAAGGGTGAATCAGGTCCAACAATCCTCAGTCTCCGCAGTGGAGGCTTACGTATTCCGTGCGTGGGAGGATAATGCAGTCCTGTCGCACATGCGGAGGTTACACGCATGTCTGAGCTTAATGGACTTGTAATGGAGGATCATACGCTTAATGTATGATTAAATATCCTTCCCCTGCCCACCATCACACACTACACAGGGAACATTAGTATCACTAAGCCCCATAGAGTCCTCAGAGGAGACAACTCGCGTTCTAATTACTCCTTCAATAGCACTACAAAAACTGTACTGTAAATGCCATTGGAAGGTATGAAAACCCGTGGACATTTCTGCCATTTTAATATCTTTATATTAATATTCTACTTCATGTAGATAGCGGTCAGGGGTCTGATTACAAAGGGTGCGGCTGCTACAAGGCCTGGAGGAGAGGGGGGCCAACGGCTGCCGCTTCCCCTGCACTGTAAGCAATCTGTCAGAGGCTGATCGATTAAAACAGTGCTCATGTATGTATAGCTCCATGTATGAGTGTATGTATAGCTCCATGTATGAGTGTATGTATAGCTCCATGTATGAGTGTATGTATATATAGCATGAGTGTATGTATAGCATGTATGAGTGTATGTATAGCATGTATGAGTGTATGTATAGCATGTATGAGTGTATGTATAGCATGTATGAGTGTATGTATAGCATGTATGAGTGTATGTATAGCATGTATGAGTGTATGTATAGCATGTATGAGTGTATGTATAGCATGTATGAGTGTATGTATAGCATGTATGAGTGTATGTATAGCATGTATGAGTGTATGTATAGCATGTATGAGTGTATGTATAGCATGTATGAGTGTATGTATAGCATGTATGAGTGTATGTATAGCATGTATGAGTGTATGTATAGCATGTATGAGTGTATGTATAGCATGTATGAGTGTATGTATAGCATGTATGAGTGTATGTATAGCATGTATGAGTGTATGTATAGCATGTATGAGTGTATGTATAGCATGTATGAGTGTATGTATAGCATGTATGAGTGTATGTATAGCATGTATGAGTGTATGTATAGCATGTATGAGTGTATGTATAGCATGTATGAGTGTATGTATAGCATGTATGAGTGTATGTATAGCATGTATGAGTGTATGTATAGCATGTATGAGTGTATGTATAGCATGTATGAGTGTATGTATAGCATGTATGAGTGTATGTATAGCATGTATGAGTGTATGTATAGCATGTATGAGTGTATGTATAGCATGTATGAGTGTATGTATAGCATGTATGAGTGTATGTATAGCATGTATGAGTGTATGTATAGCATGTATGAGTGTATGTATAGCATGTATGAGTGTATGTATAGCATGTATGAGTGTATGTATAGCATGTATGAGTGTATGTATAGCATGTATGAGTGTATGTATAGCATGTATGAGTGTATGTATAGCATGTATGAGTGTATGTATAGCATGTATGAGTGTATGTATAGCATGTATGAGTGTATGTATAGCATGTATGAGTGTATGTATAGCATGTATGAGTGTATGTATAGCATGTATGAGTGTATGTATAGCATGTATGAGTGTATGTATAGCATGTATGAGTGTATGTATAGCATGTATGAGTGTATGTATAGCATGTATGAGTGTATGTATAGCATGTATGAGTGTATGTATAGCATGTATGAGTGTATGTATAGCATGTATGAGTGTATGTATAGCATGTATGAGTGTATGTATAGCATGTATGAGTGTATGTATAGCATGTATGAGTGTATGTATAGCATGTATGAGTGTATGTATAGCATGTATGAGTGTATGTATAGCATGTATGAGTGTATGTATAGCATGTATGAGTGTATGTATAGCATGTATGAGTGTATGTATAGCATGTATGAGTGTATGTATAGCATGTATGAGTGTATGTATAGCATGTATGAGTGTATGTATAGCATGTATGAGTGTATGTATAGCATGTATGAGTGTATGTATAGCATGTATGAGTGTATGTATAGCATGTATGAGTGTATGTATAGCATGTATGAGTGTATGTATAGCATGTATGAGTGTATGTATAGCATGTATGAGTGTATGTATAGCATGTATGAGTGTATGTATAGCATGTATGAGTGTATGTATAGCATGTATGAGTGTATGTATAGCATGTATGAGTGTATGTATAGCATGTATGAGTGTATGTATAGCATGTATGAGTGTATGTATAGCATGTATGAGTGTATGTATAGCATGTATGAGTGTATGTATAGCATGTATGAGTGTATGTATAGCATGTATGAGTGTATGTATAGCATGTATGAGTGTATGTATAGCATGTATGAGTGTATGTATAGCATGTATGAGTGTATGTATAGCATGTATGAGTGTATGTATAGCATGTATGAGTGTATGTATAGCATGTATGAGTGTATGTATAGCATGTATGAGTGTATGTATAGCATGTATGAGTGTATGTATAGCATGTATGAGTGTATGTATAGCATGTATGAGTGTATGTATAGCATGTATGAGTGTATGTATAGCATGTATGAGTGTATGTATAGCATGTATGAGTGTATGTATAGCATGTATGAGTGTATGTATAGCATGTATGAGTGTATGTATAGCATGTATGAGTGTATGTATAGCATGTATGAGTGTATGTATAGCATGTATGAGTGTATGTATAGCATGTATGAGTGTATGTATAGCATGTATGAGTGTATGTATAGCATGTATGAGTGTATGTATAGCATGTATGAGTGTATGTATAGCATGTATGAGTGTATGTATAGCATGTATGAGTGTATGTATAGCATGTATGAGTGTATGTATAGCATGTATGAGTGTATGTATAGCATGTATGAGTGTATGTATAGCATGTATGAGTGTATGTATAGCATGTATGAGTGTATGTATAGCATGTATGAGTGTATGTATAGCATGTATGAGTGTATGTATAGCATGTATGAGTGTATGTATAGCATGTATGAGTGTATGTATAGCATGTATGAGTGTATGTATAGCATGTATGAGTGTATGTATAGCATGTATGAGTGTATGTATAGCATGTATGAGTGTATGTATAGCATGTATGAGTGTATGTATAGCATGTATGAGTGTATGTATAGCATGTATGAGTGTATGTATAGCATGTATGAGTGTATGTATAGCATGTATGAGTGTATGTATAGCATGTATGAGTGTATGTATAGCATGTATGAGTGTATGTATAGCATGTATGAGTGTATGTATAGCATGTATGAGTGTATGTATAGCATGTATGAGTGTATGTATAGCATGTATGAGTGTATGTATAGCATGTATGAGTGTATGTATAGCATGTATGAGTGTATGTATAGCATGTATGAGTGTATGTATAGCATGTATGAGTGTATGTATAGCATGTATGAGTGTATGTATAGCATGTATGAGTGTATGTATAGCATGTATGAGTGTATGTATAGCATGTATGAGTGTATGTATAGCATGTATGAGTGTATGTATAGCATGTATGAGTGTATGTATAGCATGTATGAGTGTATGTATAGCATGTATGAGTGTATGTATAGCATGTATGAGTGTATGTATAGCATGTATGAGTGTATGTATAGCATGTATGAGTGTATGTATAGCATGTATGAGTGTATGTATAGCATGTATGAGTGTATGTATAGCATGTATGAGTGTATGTATAGCATGTATGAGTGTATGTATAGCATGTATGAGTGTATGTATAGCATGTATGAGTGTATGTATAGCATGTATGAGTGTATGTATAGCATGTATGAGTGTATGTATAGCATGTATGAGTGTATGTATAGCATGTATGAGTGTATGTATAGCATGTATGAGTGTATGTATAGCATGTATGAGTGTATGTATAGCATGTATGAGTGTATGTATAGCATGTATGAGTGTATGTATAGCATGTATGAGTGTATGTATAGCATGTATGAGTGTATGTATAGCATGTATGAGTGTATGTATAGCATGTATGAGTGTATGTATAGCATGTATGAGTGTATGTATAGCATGTATGAGTGTATGTATAGCATGTATGAGTGTATGTATAGCATGTATGAGTGTATGTATAGCATGTATGAGTGTATGTATAGCATGTATGAGTGTATGTATAGCATGTATGAGTGTATGTATAGCATGTATGAGTGTATGTATAGCATGTATGAGTGTATGTATAGCATGTATGAGTGTATGTATAGCATGTATGAGTGTATGTATAGCATGTATGAGTGTATGTATAGCATGTATGAGTGTATGTATAGCATGTATGAGTGTATGTATAGCATGTATGAGTGTATGTATAGCATGTATGAGTGTATGTATAGCATGTATGAGTGTATGTATAGCATGTATGAGTGTATGTATAGCATGTATGAGTGTATGTATAGCATGTATGAGTGTATGTATAGCATGTATGAGTGTATGTATAGCATGTATGAGTGTATGTATAGCATGTATGAGTGTATGTATAGCATGTATGAGTGTATGTATAGCATGTATGAGTGTATGTATAGCATGTATGAGTGTATGTATAGCATGTATGAGTGTATGTATAGCATGTATGAGTGTATGTATAGCATGTATGAGTGTATGTATAGCATGTATGAGTGTATGTATAGCATGTATGAGTGTATGTATAGCATGTATGAGTGTATGTATAGCATGTATCCACCGCTTGTTGCACGGGTATTGTCTGGTTTTGCATTGGGCTGGAACCTGCTAAGATCTTAGCTAAGGTGCGTATATTTGCGATCTTTTCGCAATCGCATCTCTGAATCAGCCCCCATGTGTATATATCTGGGAGACCACCACGGGGCTTGTTTTAAAAGATTTTGGAGCATCTTTGGACAGTGCACACTGGAGAGATATCTGGAGAAACGTCCTTTGATTGTGTAATTGGAAACATCATCTTTCGAAAAAGCCCCAGTGTGTGGGAGTAAGGGTAAATCAGGTGCAAGCGTACAGCTCAGCTATACTATTTTGCAAAGTAAGGGGTGATAATTCATCTTAAATCTTTTGCATGCAGGGAAAATTCATTATTTTTGCACACAGAACTCAAATACTGCATAGCTTTATGTTTAATTTTATAAAATAGAGTTGAGCCAAGAAATTTTACCTCAAATATAATTTTGCTTTCACAATGTAAATTTGCCTCCCCTTGCAGTTCAACATGGTAAAAAAGGTGTAAGTGCAGCTCTGAATCAGCCCAAAGAAGTCTGCAGGGGGTGACTGGGTGCAGGTAAGAGCAGGGTACATAGTACAGCAGGGCTCGGCAAATACCGGTTGCCAGGTTGTCATGGTGACTAAAAATTAGGACCTTGCAACCAGAGTTCCCTGAAGGAGAAACTGTCAGTTTGTGCGTGGGGTGACTGATGAGGACACCCCTCGGACTCCTTTTCTGCTCGCACACTGAAAAAACTTTAAAGTAGCACATAGTTGACGACTCTCCAGGAATGTCCAGGAGACTCCCGAAATTCAGCCAGTTCTCCTGGTATTCCAGGAGAGCTGGCAAATCTCCCGCAAGGGACCTGAGGCTCCTGGTTTCCATGAAAACTATGGGCTGGATGCAGACCTTGTGCATGAACTTAGTTAGGGCTAAACCATGGTGATTGCAGGGGAGTCATATTTCATTTGTTGCAAAAAGTATTAGAGTTGAGAGGTGATGTTTCCTATCCCAAGTCTAAATAACAGTGTGATAGTAACGCTGGTCAGTATCTGTGTAATAATATAATAGTATTAGAGATGAGAGGTGATAAATAACAGTGTGATAGTAACGCTGGTCAGTATCTGTGTGCTGTAAGCAATTTGAAGATATCTCCCTGCATGCAAAGACTACAATTACCTTGACTCCCCCTGCAATCAACATGGTTTTGCCCATGTGTAACTAAGTTCATGCACTTAACAAGGTCTAGATCCAGCCCTATGGCCTGAAGTCCTGCCCCCCTGCCTGGCAGCACTGGTTTACTAGTATTGCTAGGGACAGGGAGGGACTTGATGACGCAAATTATATATATAGTTTAATACTTGCTACTGTCATTTTTTTTAAATGATTTTTATTTTTTATCCAGTGACTGTTGTTAGCACTGGTCAATATCTGCGTAATAGGATTTATTTTCTACTTGTTCATTTTATTGAATACTTCTTGTTTGTTTTTGTAGTATAGTATAGTATGAACGTGTGTTACAATGACCCTTCGTCTGTGTCACTTCCTGTTGTTTCCATGTCACTTCCTGTGCCGGACTGTGAGAAAATCCATCTTGTCCTGTGTGTTGTGAGAGTGATAATTATAGGTCACTAGGGAAGGGCACTCATACAGAAGCCTGGGGTTCCCATTTATGTATATTTAAAGAGTGAGCCAACACACTGCATATACTGACCATCAATAGGCGTTGTCATAGTATTACTAGGGATGGGGGAGGGGCTTGATTATAATAATTACGGCATTAGGTCTCGCCCAGTCTCCAGTCCCCAGTAACACAAGGGGCTCGGTTCAATTAGTGTTGATGAAGGGAAAAAGCACCCTGCATTTATGATACCAAAAATTAGCCAAAAAAATTAGCAGAATTAGCTTCACACCGCAAATAACACGGGTACGAGGCTAATTGAATCAGGCAATATGAATGGTAGTGTTGCTAGGCTGGGGTGTGGGACTTGAGGCTGTGGTTTGCATGGAACCACAGCCTCAAGTCCCCTGCAGGAGATTTTTCGGCTTTCCTGGGATACCGGTAATCCTGCCCGAATTTCATGAGTCTCCTGGACATTCCAGGAAATTAGGCAACCTTGAGATAGATTGATAGATAGATATGAGATAGATAGATTAAGGGACACAAAAGGAAAGAACTAAACATATATAGCTTGGAGCAGAGAAGGGCCAGAGAGTTTATGATAGCAACTTTCACATATATCAAGTGGTGTAGCCAAGTACAAAAGGGGGCGTTATTCAAAGCAAGAGAAGTTTAAGAACATTCACTGAAACTAGATGGATTGTAGGCAGGGCCACGCTTAGCATTCATGGGGCCCGGGGTAAGAGCATGCTTAGGAGCCCCCCAAATTCTCTTATATAATATTGGTGAAGAGCCGCACTCACATGTGAGATTGCTGCACCCAGTGCAAATTAAGTACAGATTGATTCAAGAGCTAGCAGAGCAGATGTGGACACTGACATTGCCTGATCTGCAGCGGTGTACAAGGCAATGCCTGTGTTTTTGGCTGCTTTCAGTGACTGTAAGCTACGGGGAGCCTAGCTGTGGGTAGAAATAGGTAAGTTACAGTTAATGAAGGATGGGGTAAAGGGCTTTACAGAGCATATAGAGCATATACCCCATAATAAAGCTCTTTATTTCTTCTTATTTGTCCTTAAATTATCCCATTATGGCTCCATATACCCCTTAATAAAGCTCTTTATTATTGTGTTTAAATTATCCCCAATAATAACCCATTATATATTTTCTTTCTATGTCATATAAAGACCTATTACAGGGGGATAACTGGAGCACAATTAATGAGTAATAGATTGCTTTATTATGGCAGACAAATATATAGCCCTATTAGAGAACTTAATTTGAGCATAATTAAGGAGCAATAAAGAGCTTTATTAATGGGACATATTGATTATAATGATTTGCAGGGTAATTACTGAAAACAATTAATCTTATATGACTTATGTTCCGTTATGTAACATATTTTCCTAGTAATAACTTGTTTCTCATATTACAATATACAGTGCCCAGCAGCAAGCGCTAGGCTTAACCAGGCGTAAAAATGTTGATGTACAGAGAATGCCGACTATTCAGGACACATGGAATTTCAGATTATTTCCAAAGGAAAATCTACATAAACTGTGTGTATCTGATATTTTTATATAATCTGATTCAACCACATGTGAGAATGAAATGCTGTGTCTCTAAGTATGTCAGTAGCAATCACTCACTGGTTTGGGGATAACGGACTGTATCCAGACTTAGTTGACTAGACGATTTCTGTACATCAGACCTTGAGTATAGGAGTTCTGTCTTACAGCCAGCAACTGACTGTTACTGGCTCCTCCCACGGCGCTGTAGGAGGAGTCTGCCCACCACCAAGCTCCTACAACTTTGCGGTACTCTTTTTTTTTTTAGTATTCACCGATATGGCGGCTGCACACCCTTCGTGGGTGTCTGATGTCCCTCTGAACCTTTCACTATGGTTTGGGATGGCAGGGAAGCTGGTAGAGGTCAAAGGATGCTGGGATTCAACTCAGGACAACGGATTAGAGCTTAGTTCTATTCTGTAGGTCACAGGATACAGCAGGTAATAAGCATCAAACAAAATCTTCAAGCAGAGATGTTCATGTGTCCTGATAAGGACCCGGGAACACTAGTTAGTAGAGCCAGCGATCATTCCAGAGGTTCAGATGGAATACCTCTTGTAATCCAAAATACAGCTCTTTATATAATGTTTCTGGTACACTTTTTGGCAGGGGGTAAACCTGTCGCCAGCACTCTGCCCCTTGTCAGCACCAAAAAGTCTGAAATTTTACATACAGTGTTTACCGTCAGGACGTAATATTTCCTCCAAACATGAATTCAACACAATTTGCACTGTGTGTTCCCAATTTGGCTAGTTCCTGTATCCTTCAAAGATACAGGATGAAGGCTAATGACCCCCTACTGTGCCTTCAGGCTAAACATATACTGGTCACTCCAACATAAAGAGACTTAATTAACATGGGATTTCCTTTTAGCAAAGTTAAAAACAAGTTTTCTCTAAAACGACACATAGTACTTCTATATAAATCAATATAGCCCCAATACAAAAATCAGCTTATTAGCAATGATTTGCATCACAATTTAAAAAAAAAAAAATGAATACAATAAATTATATTGACGTGATCCGGCCACAATGTATATTCAGAATGGGCTGGATCCAGTAAGTGCTTGAAATGAGTTACTCCTGGGATAAACCATGTTCATTTCAGGGGGAGTCAGGGGAATTGTATTCTTTGCATACAGAGATATATCTTTGAATTGCTTACTGCACACAGATACTGACCAGCGTTACTATCACACTGTTACTTATCACCTATCATCTCTAATACTATTATATTATTATATTATTACACTATTACACAGATACTGGCCAGCTTTACTATCACACTGTTATTTATCACCTCTCATCTCTAATACTATTATATTATTATTATATTATTACACAGATACTGACCAGCTTTACTATCACACTGTTATTTAGACTTGGGATAGGAAACATCACCTCTCAACTCTAATACTGTTTACAACAGATGAAATATGACTCCCCCTGCAATCACCATGGTTTAGCCCAGGAGTAACTCATTTCAAGCACGTACTTAAGTCTGGATCCAGCCCAATAGCTCAGAAAACCTTGCCACCAAATGGGTGATTATGGGTTGTGCAGAACAATTCCACATTGCGCAATGATACACCCTTGTGCAATGTTCTCTATACACATTACGACCCATTTTCCGATGCTTCTCAACAGGAGATCCCACAGGAAATAGATAGATGCCAGTATGGGGATAGGTAGTAAAAATGTGATTTATGCAAATTGCATCCTAAAGCCCCACCCCCTGACCATCAATGGCAATTTTCATAGTATTAATAGGGATGGGGCGGAGCTTGATGATGAAAATGATGTCATCAAGGCCCGCCCAGTTCCTAGTAACCCTATGAATGATAGTGTTGCTAGGCTGGGGGGTGGAACTTTAGGCTGTGGTTTGAATGAATCCACTGCCTCAAGCCCACTGCGGGAGATTTGCCGGCTCTCACGGGATAGCGGGAGAACTACCCGAGTTTTGAAAGTCTCCCGGATATTCCAGGAGAGTCGTCAGCCCCGCATTACGGATACCACGCAGCCTTTCCTAATATTCATCATCACAAGCAAATTGTAAGTGAAGCGAGTGCGTGAAAATGAAGGCAGGGTCCAGGGCACGGTAGTTGCGTACGGGCAGGGGGAGTGCAGTAGCCGCGCAGGTGTGGAATATAGACTCGCGTTTTGTGCAAGTTCAATTCCGCTGCAGTGACTGGCGAGCGCTGTGTGTTAATTCTGGTTCCGGTCTGGTATGGGGGATGCTGGTTATGCATTGTGTTTCTTTAAAAGAGGAATGAAAAATATATATATTTTTAAAGCTAATTTAATGAATGACTCTGGACCGGATTTACATTCAAGAAAGGTTTCTGTACAGTGCCTCTGCTGCAGAGACTATCGTACGGGTTTTCTGATTCAGAAGTCCGATTGTAGGAGAGCAGAGCACTCCCCCTGGACACTTACCCTGGACACTCCCCCCTGGTCACTACCCCTGCACACTCTCCCTAGACACACCCCTTGGACACTCCCCTTTGCCACTCCCCTGGACACTCTCCATGGATACGGCCCCTGGACACTCCCCATGGACACCCTTTAAGCCATTACTGTGAGATTTGCATGCATTTGCCCAACCCCATGCGTGGGCAGGGGCTCTGATCTGTATGGAGTGCACTCTGTTATGGATATAACGGTACTGCACATGCGCACTTACGTGTGAATCAGGGCCTTTATTTTTCGAACATTGGGGTAGATCCAGAACTCCGCTTGCAATACGTTTCATCGCATAGCGTATTTACACGCACGCCCCTACTGTGCCTTCAGGCTAAACATATACTGGTCACTCCAACATAAAGAGACTTAATTAACATGGGATTTCCTTTTAGCAAAGTTAAAAACAAGTTTTCTCTAAAACGGCACATAGTACTTCTAAATAAATCAATATATCCCCAATACAAAAATCAGCTTATTAGCAATGATTTGCATCACAATTAAAAAAAAATGAATACAATAAATTATATTGACGTGATCCGGCCACGTATATGCAACACGTATTTACGCAGCTAAGCACGCCCATCCTGTACACTTTAAATACAAACCCCCGCCTACATAGCGTATTTCAGACGTATTTTTGACTCCCGTAAAATTGGCATGCCCACACGTAAAGATTTATGCATCACATACGTGAATGGCCCATACGTTCACATTTACGCTACGTTACGGAGCGTATTTTCTATTGCGCGCATGCGCAGTACTTGCCAAAACGCGATTTTACATGCCCGCCACGCGTAAATTCGCTCACAAGCGTTGTTCTGGATCTGGCTCATTGTTATTATCACTGAAGCGCTCGCACACAGCATAACCTCCATTTCCCCTGTACATTATAGTGTAGGAGCCTGCACTTGTGTTTGGATCACTGTGGAAAAGAGAAAGTATCTGGGAACGTATCTGCATTGTGATTGGCTGTACTGTGTACTTACGCGTGCGACTTAGGATTCCCCGTTTTTTTGCATTTGGATCAGGGCATTAGATTTAGTTCAGGGCTATGAATAATATGCTGAACATAATTGGCAAAAATTTATCTGCATATTTCCCCCAAAAAAGAATCTAAATATTTTTTGCAAAATACAAAAATTTTTTATTAAAAATCACTAAGAGGAAAGTCGGAAGTGAAAAGATTTTAGCGGCAGACAAATAGTTAAATAAATATTTTATCCTGTCCCGTGTTGACCCCTTTCCTCTCCAGAGATCTCCCTTCAAACGTCAGGTTTTGACCTGAAAACCTACGTCTGTTTCCGCCTGCGTGTTCAGTAGAACGTACACATTCTTTTTTTTTGTATTTAAATGAATATAGAAAGGACAGGAAATTGTGACGTTATGGAACAAGACTTATAGATTAAATGACAGCTTTAAAATGTGGAAAATGTGCTTTAACTCTTACCAAGCAGCTGTTTGGTAGACTGGACAATAAATAGCACTAAGGGCTGTATGCAGACTAGAACATTTTTTACGTTATCTGCGTATCTTTTCTTTACGTCTTTCAGACCGCATTTACGCAATCTACGTAAGGAAAAGTTACGTAGATAATGTAAAAAGTGTACTACACATGCGCAGTAGGAAAAAATGCTGAACACCGGATGTATATGTTATAGTCTGTAGTCTGAATACGGCCCTAACACCCATTCAACAGCAAATCACAAATACGTCAATGCAATTAAAGTATGTCATTATGGGGCTGATTCAGAGTTGCACTTACACCTTTTTGTAGCTGCAAGTGTAGACCTGAGCAATACCATGTTGAACTGTAAGGGGAGGCAAATTTAAATTGAGAATGCAAAACTATGTTTGAGAGATGAAATCTTATCTATTTATCTATTTTATAGATTAAACATAAAGCTGTGCAGTATTTGAGTTCTGTGTGCAAAAGCAATGTATTTTCCCTGCTTGCATAAGATGTAAGATTAATGAGCACCCCTTACTTTGCAAAATGGTATAGCTGAGTTGTTGTACACTTGCATCTTTTTTACCCTTACTCCCAAACTCTGGGCCCGATTCAATTGCCGGCGATATTTTAAAAAAGATTGCGTCGGAAAAAATACGACGCCTTCGCCGGCAATTGATCGTTAAAAATTTGCATATTCAATCATTTTTTTACCGCTGCGCTAAAACAGCAGCCAGCGTTTAAAAAAATTTAACGGAGAAAAAAAAAAACCTTCTTTGAACGTCGCAAGTCACCTCCTGCTAGCAGGAAGTACACAGTGCTAATGACAGGTTATTGGCCAGTGTCTGAAATAACGTTCTCACAATATTTCAGACTGGCTAATAACCTGTCATTAGCGCCGGGTACTTCCTGCTAGCAGAAGGTGATTTGCGACGTTCAGAGAAGGTTTTTTTTTCTCCGTTAAATTTTTTTCCGCTGGCGGCTGTTTTAGCGCAGCGGTAAAAAAATTATTGAATCACCGAATTTTTACCGTTCAATTGGCGGCAAATTTTTTCATATGCAATCTTTTTTGAAATATATAAGATGTTTCTCAGACTATAATCTGCTTCATAAATAAATTGGAGCTGAATGGGGCAGTATGCTGAAAGATTTGGAGAGTGGTACTATATGAGTTATTCATGATGCTTTGAGCATCATCTGCTTGGCTATGTATGAAGACAGTTGACTCAGACTGATTATAATAGGGACTTAGGGATTAGCAGTGTACTGTAGGAATGAACAGCCTACAACTTCTTGTCTCTCTTATTTAATACTGATTGTAGCAATTTTAAACTCACATCTAATTAAATTTACTCCCTAATATTTTACCAACAGATTGCATCAGCAATAGAGACAAAATACTTTCTTGTTGTCAGTGTAAGACTCCAAGCAAATTATATTCATTTAATTAAATGTCAATCAACTTCTCTAAGCAGTTAATTGAGTACAAATATGTATCTTGTAATATACATATGTCCAGTTTAAAATTAAAATTGTAATTATTGTTATTTTTTTATCTTAAATTCCATTTTTCCTTCCCCTTCTCCAAATTATGGAATTCTTCAAATAACCTATTCTTCAGTAATTTTCTGATTTATTCTTTTTTAGTATCTTATTAGGAATTTTGTTCCTATGTCAAATCAAATACACTGCAGTCATTTGAGTCAGTGTTTAATGACCAGTAATTATCTAACTGCTAATTAAGTGGGATAATCTATTAATGGTGTATGATAGCTCTCACCGAACAAAAACAGAAGGCAGCATAACATTGACTCTTTCACAGTTAGGGTATATTTAATCCATAATAATATGTGGGTTATTCAAGCCAATGGTTTACTGCTAGAGGTTTATTTGTACAGTTCAATTAGCAGGATTATTACAAGCACGAATAGATAAGAGCAAAGAGAATCACAGGGTCTCTGTGGTAAACTGTTCAAAGAATTGTAATACCCTAAGTGAGCAGGGATTATACGCTGTATAATTAAATTTTATTTTGTATTATGTTTTTCCAAGCACGTGCTTGTTGCATTATTATGTGTGATAATGCAGGAAAATTAAATGAAACAGCGCACATAAAAACAACACAGTTATGTTTAGATTATCAAATTAAACTTTCTAGCCAGTACCCAAGAAAACACAAAAATTCTGAATGAATGGTTCCAGGTCCAGGTACTTCCAGGAACTTTTTCCCTCTTGGCTATTATAATATTACATAACATTAGGCTTACACAATATGGAAGTTGCTCAGATGAATGCAGGACATAGTAAGCGACGTCCGTATAGGATTTTTTATTTTGCCAAGACCACCCCACCGGATTAAAAGCTTACAAGACTGGACCGGGACCCCCATCAGAACAGGTAAGGCTGTTTTTATTTATTTTCTGGCCACATTTTGGGGAATTTTTTATATTTTTCATTTGTTTAACGGGACATATATGACTATATTTTTTATGTAATTAATGTAAATAATGCCAAGAGTTTTATGTTTTATATGGGACTGGTGGCATTATTTTTATTTTATTATGGGGCACTGGTGGCATTGTTTTTTTATTTTATTATGGGTCACTGGTGGCATTGTTTTTTTATTTTACTATGGGGCACTGGTGGCGTTGTTGTTTTTTTATTTTATTATGGGGCATTGGTGGCATTGTTTTTTTGTTTTATTATGGGGCACTGGTGGCGTTATGTTTATTTTTTTATGGGGCACTGGTGGCGTTATGTTTATTTTTTAATGGGGCACTGGTGTCATTATTGTTTATTATTTGTGG
>WWET01000146.1:970084-980757 GCA_011038615.1 Limnodynastes dumerilii | reverse complement strand
AGAGGAGAGGCATTACTAGGGTGGTGCAGACCGACTTAAAGCAGTGCAGCGGCTGTAGTGCTTAACATAATTGAGATCTGCCGTCCAGGAGTGCAGCGAACTACAGGGACTGGAAAACCAGCAAAAGCCGAGCAAAGTCAATTAAAGGATCAATAAGGAATGAGCGGAGACTGGAGAGAAATGACTGCTGCAAATATACAAGAGAGGAAGGGGGTAAAAGGATGACTGGAGACATACAAGGGGGGAAAAAGGATGTCTGGAGACATACAATGAGGAGAAAGGATGGGTAGAGAAATACAAGGGTGTAAAAGGATGTCTGGAGACATACAATGAGGAGAAAGGATGGCTAGTGACATACAAGGGGGTGAGGGGATGGCTGGGGACATACAAGGGGTAAAAATATGGCTGGAGACATACAAGGGGGGTAAAAGGATATCTGGAGACATACAATGGGGTGAAATTATGGCTAGAGATATGGGGTGAAAGGATGGCTGGAGACATACAGGGGGTGAAAGGATGGCTGGAGACATACAGGGGGTGAAATGATGGCTGGAGACATACAAGGGGGCAAAAGGATGTCTGGAGACATACAAAGGGGTAAAAGGATGTCTGGAGACATACAATGGGGTGAAAGAATGGCTGGAGACATACAAGGGGTAAAAATATGGCTGGAGACATACAAGGGGGGTAAAAGGATATCTGGAGACATACAGGGGGTTAAATGATGGCTGTAGACATACAAGGGGGTAAAAGGATGGCTGGAGACATACAAAGGGAAAGCTGTTCTCTGTGTTTTCTTTTTTTGCTATTTTAATAAAATCAATACATTATTTTTATCCTTTATTTAGACTTAAATATCATGCAGTGATTTATAATTAAATAATATTATTAAACCATTCTATAAGTTATGCATTACTGTTGTCCTGAATGCTGGGAGATGTGTCACGCCCTGGTGTGTGGGTGCTGCACATCTCTGTAAAGGTGTAGGCAGGTTTTATTATGTAGATGGCCTAGCGCTTTAATCCTTCTTCGTATGCCCCCAAGGAAGCACACGGCCTCAGTGGGTTTGAACACCCCCCCCTTTTGGCAGCGCAGATGTATCTGTATTCATCCACAATAAGGGAGGGGGGTCCAAGAAGTTGCTGTACAGGGGCCCAGAAGTTCTCTTGATGGACCTGGTGATATCAGTGCTCTAGGGCCACCAGCCACCCATGTAATGTATCCTCTGCCTGTCCTGTGGCTGCCAGTTTAGGAATTTGCAGGCTTTTAGTATACCGATTGGTTGATGACAAAAGCTCTTAGTGCGATGGCTGCTCTCATCATACTGATTGGTGGATGACTGGAGTTATCCACCAATCACAATGGAACTCAAGCAGTACCTAAAACGTCCCCACCGAGATGAGACCAGTACAAATAATGCCTCCCAGTAGTGCCACCAATACCTTAATTGCCCCACAGTAGTGTCACCAATATCTTAAATGCCCCACAGTAGTGCCACCAATACCTGAAATGCCCCACAGTAGTGCCACCAATACCTTAAATGCCCCTCAGTAGTGTTGCCAGTATCTGACCTGTACCACAGTACCGAAAACTCTCTCTGTGCAATTGATGACACATAAACTGACACCTATGGAATTAAACATTGACCTTGGCTTTTATTTTTTGGCAGATCCCCCATCAAAGGAAAATCCTTATGAAGACATTGAGACTGACAGTCGCTGCTTAGGAAAGAAGAGTGTTCCTACATTTCCTGGCTCCGTAGCCTCCCTTCCCCCAACACAGAACAAGGTACAAAGCGGCATTTTAGCTGGCTGTTTGTCTGAAAGGAAGACGTTCGGATTGCACGTGTTGCTTAAATTGTGCTGCATTCATTTAGGCATCGGTTATAATATTGTAAGTTATATTTTGGATGGCAATGCCAAAGGGCCAAAGAAAGGGAACATATGAAAACTCCACTTACTGGCCGGGAATTGAACTCATGGCCTCAGTGTTGTGAGGCAGAAGTGCTAACTACTTGAACACAGTGCTGCCCATTATTATGGGTTTGGGAATGGTACATGCATTACATGGGGTATAGAAGAAGTCTGGAGATGGTAGACAGATGCTGCAGACCTGCGACCCTGTGTGTCATTGACTCACATATGTATGCTGCTTATCTTTATAGCATGGGAGGAGCCATGATGTCAGTGCTGCGACTGCAGCCCCTGTTTTATTCTCTTTTTCTTTTGATGGGCCAAAACAGACCGCCCCTGAGCGCATCTGTGTTTCTATTGGGTAGTGTAGATGTGTGCGCATGCTCAGTAAGTGTGGCCGCAAACTGATTGAAAGGAACAGAAGTTGGGGAAAAAATGTGGCTCCGGACCCATCTATTTATGATGTTGTGTGATTTGGTGATATTTTAGGATTTAGAACATGTATTTCCCTCATCAGGTGCCGCAGAAGCCCCCCTTTTTCAGGCAGAACTCGGAGCGACGCAGCTTTAAGCTGTTGGACATAAGGAAATTGGGGAGAGATGGTGTGGCCTCCCCCAGTAAACTCAGCCCCCCGTCCTCTCCCAGCAGCCCCGATGACAACTTTTTCAACACGGGAGACCAACAAAATGGCCGACGGAGGAGAAAAATCCCAAAGGTACAGTGTCTTACTAGATATAACGGTCAGCATTAAGGGCTCTTACTGGAAAAATTAAATCCGGCATCTAAAGATAGGTCTGGTTCAACCCTGGTAATCCTATAATAGCTCTGCTTCATAGGATGTGAGCAACAATTTGCTTTTACAAACCAATCCCAGCAAAGATCTTAAGTCATATGTTTTAATTAACCAGTTATACCCCTTTCACATCACACGCAAATACCCGGGTTTTTGCCGTTGGACCTGGGTTGAGACTCCACTGACCTGGGTAGAGGTGTGATGTGAAAGGTCCTGTGGGCCTTTACCCAGGTCTAATGACCCGGGAATCGAACCCGGGAGAAAAGAAAGGTCCAACCCGGGTATGGTGTCAGTGTGAAAGGGGAGACCCGGATTTTTCTATCTGGATCTCACCTACAGCAACCTGATTGGAGGGATTTGTTTATTATTGCTATGGCCGCGCCGCGTGTGGCACATCACACTGTCAGGACAGACCCGGATCCCGGAATTTCAACCCTACAGCGTGAAATGGAGTCATTCCAGGATCTGTGACCCTGGGATGATCTGTTTCACACAGCAATATCATATTGCCGGGCGGAGATGTGACAAATGTATTGATTATATAAAATTTCAGGAGAATTTTCTGAATAATGATTTGAATATTTTGTTAATTGATTAAGACTAATACTTGTCATTTTGTTTGCATAGCTGGTGATGCGAATTAATTCCATTTATGAGGCACGACGGGGTAAGAAGAGGGTCAAGAGGTTGTACCAAGCTACGGAGAATAGCTCGGGGAGAGGTAAGCGCCGGATTGGCTGTTCTCTATTACCGCTTTATCATTCTGTGTCATTTACATTCATTGTTTTGGGTTTTTTCTCCAGTTACTGATGACAACAGCGAGTCCGACAGTGACACCGAAGAGAAGCTGAAAGGTACAATTGTACTTTATCGTATTGCCCACAATTTAGCGGAATTTACATTATCTGCATTCAGGAAACCTTTTTTATTTTTTATTAATCCTTGTTTATGGGAAGAATATACACTTATTGGGGTAGATCCAGAACTACGTGTGCCGTACGTTTATTGGCGGAGCGTATTTTCGTACACGTAAGTTCGCTACGCTCCCCTCGGCACACCCCTTGCACGGACGTATTTTGTCAAAATACGCTACCCAAACCCTACCTTAACTTTTTTATACGTAACAGCATACGTCCGCTAACGGACGACTACGTGAAGTGAACGTACGCAGCTTAGCACGCCCATACTGTACACTTTAAATACCACCCCCCCGCCTACTTCACGTAAAACGCACGTATTGTTGACTAACGTAAAATTGGCACGCCCACACGTAAGTATTTACGTGACACATACGTGAATTTCCCATACATTCACAATTACGCTACGTGAATGTGCGTATTTTCTATGGTGCGCATGCACAGTGCGTACGTAACTGCGAATTTACGTCTCCGCCACGCGTAAAATCGCGGAAAAGCATAGTTCTGGATCTGCCCCATTATCAGCGAGTTGTACATAAACATACAGCAATCTAGCAAATATGCTTATGTAAAATACCATCAAAACTCATAAATAAAACCCTTAAAACCTGTATTCTTGGGCATTAGACCAATGTAACATGTGATTGGGCGTGGGTGAAATTCCAGGCTCCTATGGAGACATGAATGTACTTGGCTGAATTCCTATGACCTATGGTCCGAGACGTTACGAGGTATAAAATGTCCCTAACCCAATGTAATATCCTTTATTTAGTTTGGGGGGTTGTTGCACATCATTAACTCTGAATGATCTAGCAGACCGTCCCCAGGTCTGTACATTGTGGTGAGTAACCCCATCCAGAATCACGCTTTATAGGCCCGATTCAATTAGCCGCGAGGACAGGAAAAAGCTCGCGGTGCGCTTTTTCTTGTCATTTCCGGTAGCAAAAATGGGACAATTTTTATGTGCACATCTAGGGGCGGAATTCACGGAATTAGCTTCGCACTGCAAATAACGCGGGTACAAAGCTAATTGAATCAGGCTCTATGAATGAAGTGCCCCGTGTGGGTGTTGTACGCATGGATAGATTCCCTGCTGTGTGCTCGCCATGTGTACAGCACTTAGTAGGGGCAGAAAGGTATTTAGATTGCACGGTAAGGGTTTGGTTAAGATTCTATGTGCGATCCCTCATTACACACCAGACACTTTTAACATGGGGGCGTGTGTAAATGTTAAGGTAGGGACCAGGTTGGGGAAGTAATAGGGGTGTGGGTTATTACATACCCTCACCCTCCCTGTCCATTACACTAACCCTCCCTTCCCCGCAGCCTTACCCTAAGACTCTCTTCCCCACAGCCTAACCCTAACTCTCCCTTCCCCACAGTCTAACCCTAACTCTCCCTTCCCCACAGCCTAACCCTAAGACTCCCTTCCCCACATCTAACCTTAATACTTCCCCACAGTTTAACCATAATACTCCCTTCCCTGCAGCCTAACCATAATACTCCCTTCACTGCAGCCTAACCCTAAGACTCCCTTCCCCACAGCCTAACCATAAGACCATCTTCCCCACAGCCTAACCCTAAGATTCCCNTGCGGGGGAGCTGTTGACGGGAGACAGTATCGATTTTTCGTTTAGATTTTTGGTTATATGTTTATTTTTCTTTTTATCTCTGTCGAAAAAACTGGGGGCCAGTAAATTCTTTAGATTATTTGCCCGTCTAAAAATGACCTTTGGTTGATCGGGTACACAAGCCTTAAGAGTGGGATCCAGCTGTAGTACCTTAAAATTTTTGCTTCAGGATTTTAGTTATGTGGTGGGCCCCATGATTATATTTTGACACAAAGGTCATCTGGTTATGGATCTGCTAATTTTTTCCCACCTCACCATTCCCAACAGTTTCCTCTCCCCCCTTCCTTGTCTTGCTCCGATTAGGGTTGTATTTTAACAATTGATCCCTGTCTAAAGTTAGGGAATCATTAAAAGCCTTTTTCAAGATTACTTCAGGGTAATCTTTTTCCCGGAACGCCTCTAGCAAGTTTGAGGCTTGTTTTTTAAAAGTATCTACCGAGGAGCAGTTGCGGCGTAATCGTCGCAACTGCCCCCCGGGGATGTTGGTAAGCCATTGTCTCTTATGGTTACTAGAGTAATTCAAAAAATTATTCGTATCTACTGGTTTTTGAAAGGTGCAGGTGACAATCTTATTATTTTGGATAGATAATGAAATATCAAGAAAATCAATAGTTGTTGGGTTTTGTGTATGTGTGAATGAAAGATTACATTGGTTATTGTTAAGTGAATCCACAAAGTCGTTGGCAGACTCCGCCGGGCCGTCCCAAATAAAAAACATATCATCAATGTAACGGCAATAGAGGACCAGGCGCGCGCCAGCTCCGCCCCCCCACACATGGGCCTCCTCAAAGGAGCCCATGTATAGGTTGGCGAAGCTAGGCGCGAACCTGGTCCCCATCGCCGTCCCAAGAATCTGTAAATAATAAGCATTGTCAAATAAGAAATAATTATGCGTTAATATGAACAAAATTGACTGTAAAATAAATTTCTGGTGCCTCTCAGAGAGCTCATCTTTCCTGCTCAGATGTTTGGCTACTTCCTCTACACCTTCCTGATGGGGAATGTTGGTGTAGAGGGCCTGAACATCGCAGGTCATAAATCTGTAGGTGGGTCTCCAATCGACCTCTCCCAGGATCTGTAAGAACTGAGTGGTATCTTGTAGATGGGCTCTCTGAGAGGCAGCATACTTTTGTAAAAAGGAATCAACATAAAATGAAAGATTTGAAGTAAGGGAATCAATCCCCGATATAATGGGACGTCCCGGCGGGGTGGTCAACGACTTGTGGATCTTTGGTAAATGATAGTATATAGGTGTGACTGGAAATTTGGGATACAGGAATTCAAATTCCGCCTTAGAGATAGTTCCTTCTGCTAGAGCCCCTTGTAACAATGACAAAAGCTCCTTTTGAAATTCTATTGTGGGATTGTTCTTAAGTTTGGAATAAAATCTCCTGTCAGCCAGTTGGCGATTAGCCTCTTGGAGATATTGTTCCACATCCTGAATGACAAGTCCCCCCCCCTTGTCTGCTCCCTTTATAACAATGGACGGGTCGGACATAAGCTCCTTCAGAGCCACATGTTCCTGGGGAGTAAGATTGGAGTTGTATATTGCAGTCTTTTTCTCTCTCTCACAGAGTTTCCTAAAATCAACTAAGGTTTGTTTATAAAAAACGTCAATTACTCCGTTTTTGTACTGGAGGGGATAAAAATTGGAACTTCTTTTAAATTTAGATTTGGGGGGGTTATCAGAGTCTAAGAGGGATATATTGAATTCCTGCACCTCCAGATTTGTGGGTCCAGAATTTTCCAACAAAAGCTCCTCAAGTATCCTAACCCCAGCCATATATTCAGCTTTAAGAGACATGGGGGGTGTGGAGGAGGGATCAATAAGCTTTTTATTCTTAGTATAGAAATATTTTTGCCTGCACAATGATCTTACAAATGTATTCAATTCAAGAAATAATTCAAAATAATTTGGTGAAGTGGAAGGGGCAAATTTCAGACCTCTATTTAAAAGAGAGGTCTGAGATAGTGATAGCACCTTGGAGGATAAATTAAAAATACCCCTCATAGGACAACCTTTAATTGTCTCCTCTTTCTTACAGCGTCTTCCTCTAGTTCTCCTAGGGCGTCTGCCCCTCTCTTTCTCGGTGAGTCGGATACCAGACCCTGAAACCTGTTGGGATGGATTAGGTAATTCAGGTCGGGTGGAACCGCTGACCGAAAAGGGGAAGGTGATGGAAGGGACACCTGAGATAGAGTTAGAAGACTGGGTGGAGGACTAATTTTTGCTTTAGCTTGTGCTGTCATGTTGGTATCAGGCATAATTTTAACTCGTTCTTTCGGATCTCTAATTTTCTTCTGGATCGCCCCTAGATCTTTTTCTCCCCTTTGATGTTCTATGGGGGGAATGGGAGGGGTACTTGTTTGTATTTTAACTTTATGGACCGCTTGTAATCGTTCCTGCCCGGAAGAATTGTCATTCCTATTCTCATTCTTCCCTGTTTTTCCTCTATTGTTCCGATTTTCATTAAACACTCTATTTTGATTTCTATTGTTAAAAGCATTAGAAGGCTTCTTAGGGTTTTTATTTTGATTTATATTTGTAGTCGTATTTCTATTTACGTTCTTATTCCTATTTTTATCACGATTATAGGTCCTAACACGATCATTAGTATAATCGTCTCTGTCAAATTTTTCAAATTTAGTTTTTGACAAGTTTCTTTCATATTTTTCAATTTTAGCTGTTAGGTTAGACATTCTCTGTTGGTAACTGTTTTCTGTCTTATAACCACTTATCAAATCTTTGGTTTTCTCAATTTCAATGACTAAAGAATCTATAATCTTAGTTCTATGTTCAATAAGCATCTTCATTAGGACAGAAGAGCATGAGTCTAGGGTTTGATTCCACCTTTTGGTAAATGCAGCATCATTATAGAATGAAGAAGATTTAAAAAGTCTCAAACCACGTGGTATCATGTCATTATCTAAGTATTTTTGTAGTAGTACTATATCTAGCCAGTGTCTCGTCTCATCTAAATTTAGATCTTCTAATTTATTACAATATGTACTAAAATTATTTTTAGGGGGACTGGCTGTTATTGGCTGTGTTATAAGTAAATTAGTTGTTTCGTTCATTTTACTTAGGACATCCTGCCTCCTTTTAGTCCTATCATTAAAAAATGCAAACTCCATAATAAACCAGTATAATTTCTAAAAGGATTTCAGAATAGTGGTTTGGGGATTTAGGACAGTAACAAAAAATTTGAATCTTAACAAACCTAGACAGTAAACAGAACAGCATAAAAAACAAGGTGCACTACCTAGGACCCTGCTCGAACTGTTGCTCCTTTTCCTTTTTCTACTTAAAGGCTCTACTGTTCCATATTTATTAAGGGGGCCTGACTGCAAATGTTAGCAATTCCAACATCCCAATTATACATCTACTATCCAGATCTATGCTGCTTTACTAACATTTCATCATATTTACACGGCAAAGAAACAGTTTATATTATTCTGGACTCAAATTAACGAGACTCAAAGAATCCTTTAATTGCAATTCAATCATCGGGGCTTTCTTTTCCGTTACCAAGGGCAACTGTTTTATTATCATATTTTTGGTATTTAATATGTTATTTTACATGTGAATTTTGATTATTTTAAATACTACATTCTTCTTAATTAATTTTTCATAATAAATTGCTATTTAGCATTTTTTTTAAACCTGTGAAGTCATCCGGTTATCCTTTTCTACTGTGGTCCATGCTCATCCAACATAACTTTGTTCTATTTCCCCTTACTGTATATGTTAAGTGACAAAAAAATGTATGATCAAAAAGTGAGCTAATCTTACTAGAACCGCGTATACAATCATCCCCGTTCAAAATAACATTGACGATTTTATTCTAATCCAGATGTTTCTTACACATAAGGGAACCAGTCATTTTTTTGACTGCAGTAAATCTTTTAATAACAGAAACCATTCACTAGGGTTCTATGATGTCACTGAATCACAATGGACCAGATCCTAAACTACATACGTGAGCGATTATACGCTAGCCACTGATGTAAAATCGCCCATAAGTATTTACTGCGTATGTGTGCGGCAGATGTTATGCCACGTAACTCTGCACATACATACAGCCTCATATCAACAGCGTAACTATGAACGAAGGGGCGTCACATCCATATGACACTCGTAATTACACTTCGGAGGTGGGGTGAGGCATTTAAATCGTACAATAACAAAAAGGAAAGGTGTGCAAAAACAATATCCTGCGCTGTTACCAATATGACATGGATCAGATTATAACGGTTTATAGAAAAACCAATGCTTCTCTTGGCTGTAATAGAAGATCGTAATTAGGTGTATATATTAGTTTAGTCACAAAGTATCAAAGTATCAGTTTGCATGGATTATTTATACACTGTTGTAAATGTGGCGAACGCGTTTCATCCCACACTGGGGGGTCTTTATCAAGGCTTGATAAAGACCCCCAGTGTGGGTTGAAACGCGTTGGACTGTTCAGGACATATATGGTCCATTAAACGGAGTATCACCTTGTTAAAAAGCGAGTTTGGTATTTATAACCTAAATGTCCAATTCTTTTGTGAGCACCCTGCTGTGTGTTTTTTCTGCAATAAAGAGAAGTTTAACGGTATTTTCACCATAGGAGCTTCTGTCTTTTATCTCTTGCATAACACTGAGCTTCCGGACATAGAATCGGCTACCACATTCAATAGATTGCTATCTACCTCACCTTTTAAAGCTGCTACAGAGGGATAATAGTATCCGGCACTTGAAAAGAATCATCAGCGACATCTGTGGAGCGGAAATCATCCCGAAAGCATCAAACAGCAGAGGACACATGCACTGGAGGTTTATTACCTATGAAGACGCACCCGCGATCATCAGCACAACGGGAGAGCATCTCGGGCAGAGGAAAAGACAGCTTGCCGGCGTCTCCTTGCATCAAGCGTAGAAGATCTTCAGGAACGGTACTGTTCAATCAATTCTTTTACTATCTATCATGTGACATTCTAGAGAGAGACCTATCGGGATTCTGTACACAATCTGCAAATATCAGACTGTGTAAAAGAACTCAGAGACATTTGCAACAGTGTATAAATAATACATGCAAACTGATACTTTGATACTTTGGGCCTGATCCAGACCTACGCCCGTCGTCCTAGCGATGGCGGGCGTAGGTCTGGAAAAGCCAATCTGCGCATGCGCCGGGCAGATGTATGGATGGATCGGGCGTCCGTAGCAGCACCGTAGGGACGCTGGAGGGGACGTCCCCCAGCGTCCCTACGTTCAGGTTAGTGTAAGTGGGCGGGGGGAGCCAGTTTTATGAGGGTGGGAGGGTAGGGTAGTTAGGGTAGCCTTCAGCCGGCGTAAGGAAGGGGCCATACGTCCGCACAGGGGGAGTGTCGGGAAAAGTGAACGCCGATGCGCTGTGCTTTAGTAAGCACAGCG
>WWET01000146.1:922053-932970 GCA_011038615.1 Limnodynastes dumerilii | reverse complement strand
CTGATGCAGAGCTACAGTAAGTATCGGTGAGCCCCATCAGTTCTGGGCCCAGGACAATAGTCTCGGCTGTTCCCCCCTCCCCCCCAATAGTGGCCTTGCCTATATCATTTGTTTTTACATTGAGATCCAACACACTTCTTTCACCTCTGTTAGGAAAATATTTTAGATTTGTATTCTCCTGGTTTACCACTAGGGGATGCTATGCTGGTCTCATGTTTCTCCGGGATGATTACCAGCACCTGCTCAGTTAGTTTATATTAATGCCTCTCATGGAGCAGAGTGCTGGTCATTGTTGCTGTGTTCTCCTATTCTACCTGTTTGTGACTGTATATAACTACCCTTCTCTGCACTAATAAATATTGTTTGAGGTCACTATACTCCGTGCATATAATGCATTGCTTCACCGAATCTGCCGCAAGGGGTCATGAGCTAGACATCTGCTGTGAAGCCTGTCTTTCCTCCAAGGGGGCTCCAGTGAACACCAAATCTTGTCCCAATGGGCACTTTCCTGTTCCTGCTTGTGGCTCCACTGCTGTTTTCGAGAGTGTGAGTCCTATCACCAAGATAACTGTCCACATAAGGGTTGAGACTTTCATGGTATTAACATGGATTCCCCTCGGCCCTCAGAGGCTCTCTCTAGATCACTTGGAGCCCTGTCTCCTTCTGTATTGCACGATCAGGCACATGAATTGTGCCCACTGTGTCCAAAAGACAGGGGAAACAGGATTATTACATTATTACACTGTTATTTAGATGTGGGCTAGGAAATACCATCTCTCATCTCTAATATTGTTGCCAACAAAGGAAATTTGCATCCCCTGCAATTGAACATGGTTTTGCCCAGGTGTACCCTTCCACCTCTTTTACTCTTATTTTCATATTCTGGATCCAGTACTTTCTCAGTAGATACTGTTATTCTTATTAGATAGGGTCAAAAAGAATCTTGGAGCATAGAGGATGTGACACGGATAGGTCATTTGTTAGAGGATTATGAGGTTAGAATATTTAAGCAATAGCTTGGTATCTGGAGGATATTTTAAACCTGTGGCTCTCCAGGTATTGTGAAACTACAACTCCCAGTATTCTTTGTAGAAAAAGAGATAAAGAGACGTATTTTTACAGGTGCACAAATATCCAAGATTATGTCAAATTGCAAAAAAGTATTTTTATTGTTACAAAAACAGCGAAAATTTGTTTAAAAAGTAGCTACATTCCGTACATAAATGTTACATAATCTTGCATGTCCAAAAAACCTCATCACTGACAACAATAAGAATCACTTGCATATAGCAACATAAATCATCTGCTCAGACCATGGAAAATTGCAGAAAATACATCTACATGTTCAATCAATATATTCGCACAGCTCAGCTATCTATTTTCAATATAATCAATGTTAAAATGTCACTTGAAAAACTTTCTCATTATTGCACATAAAAAACTAAATACATACAATGTTTGAGAGGAAATCTAATTTTTTTATTGTATAAAAATGAATTATATAAATCTAGACGTTTGTGCAAAGAATTGTTTGAGACGCCACCTTGTGGATGGGACAGGTAGTGAACATGATCAATTCAGTATGTTATATAGTCATACTTCAGGGTTTTGCTATTTTGCAAATCCAGCCAAAAGAAATAATTAATCTGTGCTCCTGTCTACATGATACTAGTACCAATAATAGTGCTACAAATAATGTAAATATATATTTTGATCCAGTTCATCATATAAGATTGTAGTATTTCTAGTAGGTTAGGTTAGGAGACTGATTGGAATCATATTTGCTCTAAAATGTAACAATGGGCCTGATCCAGAACAACGATGTAGCGCTGAGCGTGCTAACGCTCAGCGTTACATTGCTGACTCCCCCCTGGCACTCCCCCTGTGCAGGCGTATGGCCCCTTCCTTACGCTGGCTGAAGGCTACCCTAACTTCAGCCGGTGTAAGGAAGGGGCCATACACTCACACTATTCGCTCGAGGGGCGTGCGTTCAGTACGACGGTCGCCTGGGCGCTCGTTTTACTACACGGAGGCGGGGATAGCCATTTAAATTGTACAGTATGCCCGTACGCTCAGCGTATTATGTGCTAAAATTCGTACGGCTGACGGTAGTACCTAGTGTAGGGTATAGCCGCCTTAAGCAGGTACTTTACAATGGGAGTGTTAGGGGCGTGTATGTTTATACGCACAGTCGAACGTACGCATTCGCCCATCGTGCGAAAATTTTGCAGCTCTGGATCAGGCCCAAAGAGCCGTATTTTTATAGGTGCACAAATATCCAAGATTATGTCAAATTGCAAAAAAGTATTTTTATTGTTACAAAAACAGCAAAAATTTGTTTAAAAAGTAGCTACATTCCGTACATAAATGTTACATAATATTGCATGTCCAAAAAAACCTCATCACTGACATCAATAAGAATCACTTGCATATAGCAACATAAATCATCTGCTCAGACCGTAGAAAATTGCAGAAAATACATCTACATATTCAGTCAATATATTCACACAGCTCAGCTATCTATTTTAAATGTAATCAATGTTAAAATGTCACTTGAAAAACTTTCTCATTATTGCACATAAAAAACTAAATACATACAATGTTTGAGAGGAAATCTAATTTTTTTATTGTATAAAAATGAATTATATAAATCTAGACGTTTGTGCAAAGAATTGTTTGAGACGCCACCTTGTGGATGGGACAGGTAGTGAACATGATCAATTCAGTATGTTATATAGTCATACTTCAGGGTTTTGCTATTTTGCAAATCCAGCCAAAAGAAATAATTAATCTGTGCTCCTGTCCACATTATACTAGTACCAATAATAGTGCTACAAATAATGTAAATATATACTTTGATCCAGTTCATCATATAAGATTGTACTATTTCTAGTAGGTTAGGTTCCTGAGTGGCTGATTTAGAGTAAAGAAATAAAAATTAAAAAAAAGAGTCTTATGGTACACCTTCAAAAAGCCATCTTAAACTGTATGGACATAATTAGAGTTGAGAGGTACTGTTTCACAGCTCAACTCTAAAATAGCAAATATATCATTTTAAACACACCACATGACAACCTTTGCAAATGAATATAAGGGAGATTGTGAAAGTGCTATTAAGACACTGCACCAAAGGGGTGTGTCCTGCACCACCAAAGGGGTGTGTCCTGTGAATAGCCTCACCCATGGGTGTGTCTAGCACTGCCAATTTATTGATTGCTATATTGTCAGTGAATAAAGTCATGGTTGCCAACTGTCCCTGAATATCAAGGAGTTTCCCTGAAGAGCAGGTGATTTCCCTGACTCCCTGAAGTGTTGGGCAATCACCCTGATACTGATTCAGTAACAGAAGTCATTGCGGTATGATGACAGAATTTTGAAATGGTGTCCTATGTCCCTGCATAGAGGCCAATGGAGGTGCCAGATAAAGAAGTCATTGATCTCCTATACACAGTAGGCACAATAAATACCGAAGGTATTTATTCAGTGACATTTTAACAACCAATAAATAGTGATGCTGCTGTTTTTATTGAGAAATATTTTGCCTGCCAGTGTTAGACACACCCATGGGTGGAGCTAGGTGACACTGCAGCTGATTAACAAGAGACCAAAGTGTATTTTTTATTTCTGTCTCCATTATTGAAGTCATATTATCTTCGCTAACTGTCAGTCTTTGATAATATCCTGGCATCCATGAAAATGGCCGCCTCCGTAGGCCTCAAACAGGACACAATTACAACATTGTGTCATCATACCGGAATGACTTCTAGTACTGAATCAGCATCAGGGTGATTGCCAACACTTTAAGTCAGGGAGATCACCCACTCTTGGCAACCATGATTTTAACCTTCAATTATGTTTTATGAGGGAGAGCAAAGTATTTTCCCTGAGTACAAAATAATGTTATATTTTCATCCCACATGTTGTAAAATAGCTTATTTGTGAGCAGATTTGCATTTATTTTATTTATTTATTTTAGGGTTGACGACTCTCTGGGAGACACCCAAAATTTGGACAGTTCGCCCGGTATCCTGGGAGAGCCGGCAAATCTCCTCCAGAGGGCTTTAGGCCGTAGTTTGCATCCGTCTTCAAGCCATGCCCCCATCCCTAGTAAAACTAAGAAAAAGGGCATCGATAGTCAGGGGTGGGGCTTATGACATGATTTGCATCATTAAGCCCCACCCCCTTGTAGACATCTATGGCTATATAAAGTCTGCAACCCTGATTTATTTTTTGGAAACACTTAAATTCAGGTTCAGCCCCTGTGTCTCTGCAGCATCAGGACAGTTTGGAGATTAGAACCCAGAGTTCTTGCAAGGTCATGTTCGCTTTTGTGATTTACCCCCCGGATCTCTGAATCACCAGGTTAGCTCTTGAATTTGACATATTATGCTTCAGTAGCCTCCATGTTATCGTTCCGTCCCTCCGTGTTCTTATGGTGATTTCTCCGGCCTCTGCTAGTGGCTGGTTCTGAGGGAAGACTTCCCATTGGACGGGGAGATGCTCCATACACGGGGCTCCGGCCATTCTTCCTGGGCAACATGTTGCATACTGACACTAGTGGGAGACATGAGCTGAGAGACTGGGCCGGGGGAGCGGAGAGAGAGGCGTGCGGCCAGCAGACCCATTCGGACGCAGGTGTCGGTGTCGTAGCCGGCTAAAACCCCAGACAGGAGGCCGGCCATGAGGCTGTTAGGAGAAAAGATTGTGAGACAAATTAATCCATTGTGCAAAGGATTCTGGGAGACACGATGATAACATGAAGACCTATGTGTTACATAGCATAATAGACTTACAGGGCAATATGGAATCTCTTCATTGTAATATCGATCTCATTCATTTACAGCAGAATGTTCTAATATAAAATCAATTGCTTCTGCCTCGCGGAGGAGAAGCAATCGATCCTCAGAAGGACACACATGCAGTGACGAGTATTTAAGCAACCCTTACCCTTACCCTAACTTTCCCCTGCCCTTACCCTAACCCCCTCCTCCCCACAGCCTGACCCTAAGACTCAGGCTTTCCGCGTCTTAACTCTAAGACTCCCTTCCACTCCCTGAATCCTAACCCTAAGGCTCCCCTCCCTGCAGCCAAACCCTAAGACCCCCCTCCCTGCAGCGAATTTCCAAAGTGGCTGTGAAATCAATTGCTTCTGCCTCGCCGAGGAGAAGCAATCGATCCTCAGAAGGACACACATGCAGTGACGAGTATTTAAGCAACCCTTACCCTAACTTTCCCCTTCCCTTACCCTAACACCCTCCTCCCCACAGCCTGACCCTAAGACTCCCCTCCCCACAGCCTGAACCTAAGACTCAGGCTTTCCGTGTCCTAACTCTAAGACCCCCTTCCACTCCCTGTATTATAACCCTAAGGCTCCCCTCCCTGCAGCCTAACCCTAAGACTACCCTCCCAGCATCCTAACCCTAAGGCTCCCCTCCCTGGAGCCCAACCCTAAAACTCCCCTCCCTGCAGCCTAACCCTAAGACTCCCCTCCCTGCAGCCTAACCCTAAGACTCCCCTCCCCGCAGCCTAATTCTAAGTCTCCCCTCCCCGCAGCCTGACCCTAAGACTCCCCTTCCCGCAGCCTGACTCAGGCTTCCCGCGTCCTAACACTAAAGTTGGCCATACACTAGAGCGATTATCGGGCCGATCCTTCAATTATCGCGTAAGGACCCGAATTATCGCGCAAGTGTATGGTAACGATTTTTCAGACGAGAATCCAATCATCGTCCAAAAAGGGCTTCTGAACGATTATTTGATCTTTTGACATGTTTGATTTAAAATGAATAAAAGCTCCAGATGCAGCGCCTGTGTTTAAACAATTATTGTACTGTGTATGGGCAAAGGCAATATTTAGCAGCAGACGAAAGTAGACCAAAAATCTGTTTGTTTTTTTTTTAAACTTTCACACGATTATTGTATGAAATATATGTCATGTATGGTGCCGTTATTATTTGGGACTGTAGCGGAAAAATCGGCAAGATAATCGGCGAATTCATGCGATTTTCAATAATCGCTCTAGTGTATGGCCAGCATAACACCCCCTTCCACTCCCTGTATCCTAACCCTAAGGCTCCCCTCCCTGCAGCCTAACCCTAAGACTCCGCATAGACTTCCTTGTCCGGTGCGGTGAGTCTGCGGCAGTGCCACATGTCTGCAGTGGTGATTTCCAAACGAATGAATGGGTAAGTGCACTAAAAAATAAATCCGTCATTCTTTCCCATTCATTAGTGAATCTTTAATGAGTAATATTTTCGAATTAGACACAGATGAAAATAAGCTTTCGGCTGCCTGAATATGGTACTTTCGTACCGCAAACTGCATCCTGAGAACAGACAGGCGGCAATTTTACCAATATAATATCAGCCCCCCCAAAAAAATGTCTGCCCCTACTGCGAGCCTCAGTGATGCCGCTGGTTCCTAGTGAACAGACTGGAGCATTTGTTCTGGGCAAAGGAACGCATGTTACGCTCCTCTCAATATACAATATGTCTGCCTCCACTGTGTGTAATACAGACCTGTCACCTGCTCCAGATACATTAACAATCTCCTCTGGTGATATGGGGGCTGCTGGATAATGTACGGCACAGAGATCACCCCCAGGCATCTGGCAGGGAAAAGGAGCGATAAAGATTTTATAGATTGAATGGAAATGTCTGCAGTAAACCAATCAAAAAGAGACATTTGTTATATTCCGAAACATTCTACAGAGCCCCCAACAAAGGTCAATGTCACACAGGTCATTTATTGTCACATACTGGTCAGATGTAAGAAAATATTGTATATTTCATAGGCATTATATAGGAAGCAAGTGCAAAGATTATCAAATATAGTTACCCACAAGAACCTTTTATAATCTCATTCTATCCATGGCACCCGCCCATTCCTATCTTTACCTCTGTCTCTCTACACCCTCAATATAACATATATCACCCCCTTCCTGCCCCTTACCCCTCACTTCACGCCCCTTACCCCTCCCTCCACCCTCACTATAACACATATCATCCTCTTCCCGCCCCTTAAATAAATATGGTAATTTTGTAGCCTGCATCTGATTTAATCTGCCTACATCGTAATATTTCAACCCTAAGTGCAGCTAAACCAATGTATTTGGAATAGTTACAGGGGGCTACAGGGGGCAGGGAAAATGGCTAATATTTGGATTTAATTTAAAAATGCCCCAGCACCTATTCATACAGTATTCTATAACAAATGCTTAGAAAAGAGATAAGTGAGTGCAGGGCAGGACTGGAGGCGAGTGCAGGGCAGGACTGGAGGCGAGTGCAGGGCAGGACTGGAGGTGAGTGCAGGGCAGGACTAGAGGTGAGTGCAGGGCAAGACTAGAGGTGAGTGCAGGGCAGGACTAGGGGTGAGTGCAGGAATAAAGGTTAGTATAGGTCAGTACTAGAGGTGAGTGAGTGTAGTGTGGGTCTATAGGTATGTGAGTATGAGTGTAGGTAAGTGGACAAGAAGGAGTGACCTCCTCCCGGGGGACATTTACCTTTGCTTTGAGCTGTAGGGATAAAGTCTGAGCCCCTCTATGACCACACAACAGGACCCCGTGAGCCCCCAGGGTCACTATGATACAGCTCAAGTGCTCCAGGAGAGGCACCGACAGGCCAATGGCTGCTTCTATCATGTCATCTACGTCACACGGGGTATCTGAGGAGGGGAAACAGTGACAGAGACTCAGGAACACGCTGTAATGGAAAGTGAGGATGCAGACTTACATTCCGTCCAGTCCCTCCTGACATGAGCTGACTCGCAGTAAAGAAAGAATGTGAAGAGAGACAATGAGGATCCAGCTTGAAGACTGTCAATCAGACCGGTCACATTGATGGATGGAAACAGTGAGAGGTAAAGTAATGGCTTGTATGTGCACCATTCATCAACCATGAAGCACGAGGTGTTACAGATTTCATTAGGCAACAATAAAACAACACAGAGATGGTACTTGGGGGGTAGAGAGACAGAGAATGAAGAGAGAGAAAGAAGAGAGAGAGAAGAGAGAGAGAGAGAGAATGAAGAGAGAGAGTGAATGATAGGAGAGAGAGAATGAATAAATGAAGAATAAGAGAGAGAATGAAAGATAGGAAAGGAGAGAGGGAGATGGAGGGAGAGAAAAGAAAGAGGGTGATGAGAGATGAGGAAGAGAGAGTAAATGAGGGTGGAGAGAAAGAAAAAAGAGACAGAGATGGCAGTGAGAGATAAAAGGAGAGAGAAGGAGGGGGAAGGGAGAGAGAGAGAAGGGGAAGATAGAGGAGAGGGAGAGAAGAGAGGGTGATTAGAGATGAGGAATAGAGAGAGAGAGGAGGAAGAGGATAGGGAGGTGAGAGGGAGGGGATGAGAGAGAGAGAGAACAGGGGCAGAGAAGGAAGAGAGAGGAGGAAGAGGGGGGTTAAAGAGACAGAGAGAGGAGATAGAAAAGACAGGAGGAAGAAGGGGGATAAAGAGACAGAGAGAGGAGATAGAAAAGACAGGAGGAAGAGGGAGAAGAGAAAGAGAAGATAGAAGTGAGCAAATTCTCCCACTCATTTCCCTTAGTAGATGGACCCCCTCATGCTGGAGATACAGGTACTGGTACTGGTCCAAGGCTAAAATGTGTTCTAGAAACTGTTGTGTTCCTGTCATATGTACAGTTGGAGGATGAGTGGGGTCAATGAACGTCTTTGTGACTTACCAAAGTCCACGGGATATCCTAAGGTCCTGTTGATGGAAACCAGTTCTCTCAGGTTGGGTGAAATGAATGTTAGAGCCATCCAGCTCTGTGAGGTGAAGGGTTTCGAAGCTTTGTCTACATCAGTGGGTTCATAACACACTGCAAAAGATAATTCATCTCAGCTAAACCTGGTCTCAAAAGAGGACCCGGACCCACCACAGGAACCTAAACTACCTTGAACGATCAGTGATGTAATGATGTCACGCCAATTCTGAAGTCTGTTCACACTCACGACCTTGGACCGTATTCAGACGCTTTCCGTACGTGTGCAGGGATCTGTTATTACACACGGAAGAGGGGAGTGAACTCTCTTGTCACTCGCCTCTGACGTGCGGAGTTGTGTGTCCATAATCCCTACATTAAGTCTACGATCCATGCGGATAATCTTTATATTGCCCCTTACCTCATTAGCATGACAAACCCCACCTCCAGCGCAGAGTTTTGCCATGCGGAAGGTAAACTCCACCCCGTCGGATGGATCTCCATGAATAGTTCCTCCTTACGGATATCCACTGCGTAACGGCTAGTACGGACATGCGCAGATGTTTCAGGGAAGGGGACGTATGCAAGCGACATGTGTAAGTTCCCTTGCGGATAGATCTGTGAATCCGATACTTTCTGTCCAACGATTCCACAGATAGTTCCTCGCAGTGTGGGTCCCTGTTACAAATGCCCTTATTCTGATACGGCCGTTCGCTTCCAGCCAGTTCGGAGCTGGCTGGGCAAAAGATTCCTTATGCCTCGAAATAGAGACAGCCGAAAAGCAACTTTCGGCTGTCCCTAATTTGTAATGACAGGCATGGGTGCGGAGACTTGCAACGTTCCTCTCTGATGTCACGATCGTCTCAGTAGTGGATGGAGATAAAACTCACAGATGTGATGGTAGCGTGGGCATTTGTCAAAGGTAACATGACGGAGTGCCAGCGATACCGTCATCCTGGCAGACTGACCTGGTACAGAGCTCTGCTGGGCCATCTCACACACGTACTGGATGGTAGACACCGGTACATTCCCGTCAATGCAGATCAGTTGTGCTCTGCGGAGGCTGTCTGCAAACTGGGACACCTGGTGGAGGGTAAAGGCATTACATCAGGACTGGAGACCCAGCTGACCGTGCTCTACCTATCACATGTAAGGGCAGCTCATTTACCTTGTGTCTGGCCAGATGGGTCGACCAATGGTCAAAGGCGTAGCTTTTAGGTGCCCTGATCTTGGTGATTCACAGGTTCTATGCATGCCAGAGGGACCTGCTCTGTGTTTATGAGTGGAAGTGTAACCACCATGAGCTTAGATGGTGTGGTGAATATTTTGGGGCCCCTGTAGCAGAGGCAGCCACAGCCAGGGCTGAATTTAATGTTCAGACCACCATACCTGGTTACAATGGGCCTGATTCACAGTGAAGAAGCTGCTGCTATTTCCGGGCACATTTTTAAGAATGGATAAACTGCGTGGGCATCGCGCCCTCAGTTATGCAATCTACGTAGATTTTAGGAACGGTGGAAATTAAGAAACGATGGGTGGGAGGAGGCATTTAAATGGGAGAGAAAAAACAATAGGGTATACCACTTTATCTATGCCACGGCTGCAGCGCCTTCAAAGGGTCCCAATCTTTAGTATGAAGCAATGAAATAAAATTAAAGGACGGAGAGGCGCAGACAGGGCGCGGTTCGCTAAGTACATGCGTATTTTTGCTACATACGAAGAGACATCCACACAGAAAGATAAGGCTGCCTATGGCCTTCTTAAGTCAGCTAAGAAAAACAAAAACGAGGGCATGTCTAGGGAGTTGCCTAGCAACTTAGGTGCGTATAATTGTGAATCCGTTCCTTCTTATCTCCATCCAGACCCTCCAACATGACCCATTCCATTAGGTACAAAACACTCTGCTCCTGAGCTTCCAACTGTCAGTTACTATGGTAACCTCCTTTGTTAAAGCCAAAAATGTATAGAGAGTATTGTGTACCTAATGGAAGGGTTGTGGGTCCCCAGAAAGAATGGCTTTATTTCGATAGGGCCGTTTCCTCCCAGCCAGTTTTGAATCGATCCACAGAGCACTGAACGCGTTTCTCCGAAAGGTAAGGCTGTAAACTACCACCAACCCTTCCTTTAATTCTAACCCTCCCCTTCCATTGCCCTAACCCTCCCTTCCCCGCAGCCTGACCCTAACCCTCCCTTGCCCGCAGCCGGACCCTAACCCTCCC
>WWET01000146.1:906375-920043 GCA_011038615.1 Limnodynastes dumerilii | reverse complement strand
GGGCCGCCGCCGTATCCTAGCAACAAGAGCAGTGTTGGGGTGTAACTGTTTTCATTCCTGTTTAATCCGTACAATGGGTACAATCTAATCCCCTTAATCCCATGAACACCAGCAGCACGGTCTAATGTGACAGCAGCACGGTCTAATGTGACAGCAGCACCGTCTAATGTGACAGCAGCACCGTCTAATGTGACAGCACCGTCTAATGTGACAGCAGCACCGTCTAATGTGACAGCAGCACCGTCTAATGTGACAGCCCTCCCCTAGTGTGGCATGAAATCCCCTCCTATCCTAACGACTGGGTCGTAAACACAGCCATGATGTCTACACTATAGTGAAAGATAATATATCGGTTATATCAGCAATGTATTGTTTTGTAATTTCATTAGTTAGGCTATTAAAGAAAATATGTTCTGTCTGAAATACCAGTTACATCCTATAATGGAAACCCATCTCTCCTGGGGACAAGGGGGCATTTGCCCCATAGACCGGCTGCCTTAGACAGGGTCACTCGGTCACTTTCTCTAATAGGAGCCTAACAGGGAAAGGTTGAAATATGGTGCCACAAACCTCTCAAGCTGGCAATGATATCCCGGCTCCAGTGGGGGGGCCCAAAATTACTGAACTTTAGTATTTTTTGGCCATTTCATCGCTGAAAAAATACTACAGTCATTTTTGGTCCAATCACCCAATAACTGGATGATCAGAACAATCATCGCTCAAGTGTGTGACTAGCTGAAGGCTATTATTTGCCAGCCAGCCAGCCCCAGCCATAACATCTGTGCAGGGATATGGAAGACTGATCTCTTACATGTCTCTGGGTTATCTGACTGTGTATCTCCATGTCTCCCAGTCCAAGGCTCAGCTCCCCGCTGCCGGTGATGACTGCACAGTAGGTGGCAGTATTGTGGTCCTGAAGACGAGCCACACCGCTCAGGTCCTGCAAAACAAGACTTTCATCTCTAGGGGGAAGGTGTAGAGCAATAAACTCACATAGCAAAACTATCACTGCGACAATAATGTGTATACTTGTGTGTATAGGTGTGTGCCAGCCTGTGAGTGTGTCAGTGTGTGTGTGTGTATCTGTGTCAGTGTGTGTAGCTGTGTATAGGTATGTGTTAGTGTGTCTGTGTCAGTGTGTGTGTGCCAGTGTATAGGTGTGTGCCAGCGTGTGACAGTGTGAGAATCCCTCACCATGTGAGCGCAGTACTGGAGGACGGACTGTGAGAGCTCATCTTGTCCCACAGCGGATATGAAGAGAGGTTTCACCCCAAGGCGGCTCATACAGTCTAGAGAGGAAGGAATAGAATCGGCCGTGACATGGATGACATTCAATGAGAAGATCCCTAGACCAACATCATACCCTACAGCGGACCCTATATGGCAGATACAGTTCAATGTATGCAGTAGTTGGCTGCTTTACAGCAGTTGAAGCATCAAGTCCCGCCCCCACGGAGCAATGCTGTATATCACACAACTGGGCAGCAGGGGGTGGAGTCAGACTGCTATGATTTGCATTGAAATGCTTCATGAAGCCACACACCCTGCTTTACAATGCTATGAATAACTGTATTAAACAGCAAGGTTGGGACTTCTCTCTGTGGGACAAATGTGAAGGGGATGCTGTCCAAAGAAGAGTAAGGGGCACCCTGAAAGTTTCTGTGACTGATATGCTGGCAGTTCAGTCATATAGACTCATCAGCAATCTGCCGGCCAACAATGCTTAAGTACTGACTCTGGGATTGACACACCAAACTCCTTATTAATAAAATATATGCAATAGAATAATAAGCAAATATAATGCCCGTCCTCCACTCCATAGTCTCTTGGAAAGGAGATGCTAAATATACACGTCTCTTACTCACCTGCCAGGTTCCTGCCCACACCTCCAAATGATTGCTGGACTTGTCCAGGGTTGGTCTGTCCTCCAAACTGCAAGAATTATAAATAATGGAGAATAGCACAATGGAGAATTTACCTTATGAGTTTAATCACGCTCTCTCAAGAGGCTGCAGCTCAGGGGTGGGTCCTGTACCACCAAAGGGGTGTGTCCTGCAACACCACCAAAGGGGTGTTTCCTACTCCCCGGAAGGGTGTGTCCTTTGAAAAGCTCCACCCATGGGTGCGTCTAGCACTGCCAGGAAAACTATTTCTCAATAAAAAATGGTGGCATCAGTATTTATTGATGGATAAATTGTCAGTGAATAAATCCTTTCATTATTATCATGAAAACTGTGACTAGGAGATCCCATAAAAATAGGTGACACTGCAGCTGATTCACTAGACACCAAAGTGTATTTTTCATTTCTGTCTAATCCCTCCCCAAGTTAAGTGCTGATACCTGTCAAAGCATGATGGGACTTGTAGTTTCCCAGCGCCTACTCTGTGACATAACATTTCTACAAAATTATATACTAAACAGAAGGTGCAGCAGCATCAAACAGAAGAGACCATTGGCCAGATTTACTAAGCTGTGGCTTTTGGAAAAGTGGAGATGTTGCCCATAGCAACCAATCAGATTCTAGCTCTCACTTTCCAGGTACATACTAGAGAATGTAAGCTAGAAATCTGATTGGTTGTTATGGGCAATATCTCCACTTTCCCTTTTCCGCAGTTTAGTCCCTTATCCTGTATGGCTTCACACACTGATGCCCTTATAAGTCCTGGCATGGACCAAACTGTCCCACAGAGGTCACCCCAGGTTTCTGAGCCGCCCCATAGACAGGTCATAGCTCCCTCTTGACGTCTCATCACATAATACATAATAAATGTCCGATGCTGACTTTCTCTATGAAATGCATATTTTTGTCAGAGATCTGTGGCTGTCCTGCCCTTATGTTCCTCATTATTTTTAATACGCTGCTTATTTTTAGATGGGAAATGTCTTTTTGGTTGGAGAGAGATTGAATGAGAAGGAGATTTTCAAATGAGTGACGTTTATTGCATAAAACATAGCCTGTGACACTCCAGGTGTTGTGAAACTACGAGTCCCAGCATGCCTTAACTGCAAAAGCATAGCAGATACCTGACAAAGCATGATGGGAATTGTAGTTTCACAACACCTGGACTGTCACAGGTTGGCCATCACTGGTGTAGGTCATGGACTGATTTGTCATAACGCAGACAAAAACAAACAAATGGCGGAGAATTGAATCGCTGAGAATTTCGGAACCATCTCCACTTGCAGTATAATAGTCTGACCCATTACTGAGGTACGATGGCTGCACATGCTCACTCGCAAATCGCGTCCCTTTTTCCACTCACTGTAAGCAAACATAACGTCCATTTTGTCGTAGTCTGTATTCAGTCCCATGATACCAGCATTACATAGCACTGTGACCTTGAATAAGACCTCGTCTAGATATGTTCATTTTACATTTCCAGCTGTGTACCTCATTGTAACATCACAACCTTGGGAAGGAAGTGAAACATTTTGCTATCGTGGTTTAGTCAGGGTTGCCGACTCTCCGGGAGACTCCTGAAGTTCGGGCAGTTCTCCCGGTATCCCAGGAGAGCCGGCAAATCTCTGCAAGGGATTTGAGGCCCGTAGATATCTCATATTTATCTCATATCTATCTCTCTATCTATCTATCAATCCTTTCTGAAATAAAACCATTGTATAAGAATATATTTTAATACTGGTGCAAACAACACATGTGGTGTTCCCCATAGCAACAGCAACTAATCAGTTGTTTATTATATTGTTCAATATAGGAAAATGCTAGAAGAGGTTGCTATGGCTACACTGATGCCTATGCATTCATTTTCATATCGTTCCCTTATAGTTTGGATTTCTTTCATGTTGGTATAAAGGTGTATTTGACTTATTTAATATTCAAAGACAGATTGGACCCCTATTATCTACATGGGGCAGGAGGGAGCAAGAGAGTATGTATCTTAATATGGGGCTCCCATACTTCCCAAACAAAGAGCCCACTTATAATTATAATTATTATATTATAATTATCAGTGTTCAGGGCTATTCCCAAGGGGAATTGGCTGCTGGATGGACCCACTTGTGTATATTTGCAGACCCTCCAACATGAACCCTTCCAGTAATTACACAATACTCCACTCCTGAGCTTCCAACTGTCACTCACCTGGTTTTAATGAATTAACTGATGTTTGAAAAACATTTTTCACTTTACAAAGGTGGTTACCATAGTAACTGACAGTTGAGAGCTCAGGAGCAGAGTGTTTTGTACCTAATGGATTGGGTCATGTTTGAGGGTCTGTGTTTGTATGCTTACGTTGCTTGGCAATATGCTGGAACTATTAACATGTACCATTAACTAGTAAATAAATAACGACATCGCCGCCATGTGGTTCATTACAGTTATTGCAATTAAATAACCTGTTGGTCTTTACAGTAACTATCAGCACACACCTCCATTTCCTTCTGTGTTGCTTTTGCAATGAAGTCAACATTGATGCCTCCAATTACAACCTGAAAATAAATGAAAACGAAGATAATTGAAGGGAGATATTTTTTTGCACAGATAAACATGTGAGCCATGGGGAGAATGCAAATTTAAGAAGATAAAAATTATTACAATGAAATCAGCTTTGTATGCATGGTTTTAAAAAGCAGCTTCCTGTCAGGTATAGCTAATATTAAATGTAATATATTAATAAATGGCAAAAATGCACAGAAATGTACAGGGATCTGGATCCTATTCATAAAACATTTTTATTTATGACCTTTGAATCCAGACTAAGTTGTTTTTTATAATTATCGTGACGCCTATAGATTGCATTGTGTTATAATCAGATAAGACACATTCCTGAGTTTTCTCATAGTGGATTGCGGGTTAATATTTGTACATTGTACAGTATATGCAGTATGCAATATGTTACACTTAAGATGTGTAGTATAAAATTATTTCCAACCCTTCACAAACACATTTTTTTTAAAAGATGTCCACCTTCAGGCAAGTCTTCTACAATATGAGATGTCCACCATCAGACAAGCCTGAGTGGAAGATTTAAATGTCCAATGAGTATGAACATATAGTGAGATTCTAATTGGACACAAGATCTGTCCAATCACAAACTGCCATTACAAACACTCCCTCCCACCCCAACAGGTTGTATCAACTAGTGCTGACCACACTATCTTTTCCTTGACCCCCCATCTGTAGGCTAAGGAGTACATCGGTAAGTCACAGAGGATAGAAGAGGTCCTTAAGAGTAACAACTAAGGGCCAGATTTACTAAGCTGTGGCTTTTGGAAAAGTGGAGATGTTGCCCATCTCCACGAATCAGATTCTAGCTCTCACTTTCCTATTACACACTAGAGAATGTCATCTAGAATCTAATTGGTTGCTATGGGCAACATCTCCACTTTTCCAAACCGGCAGCTTAGTAAATCTGTCCCTAAAATGTTAAAGCAGTAACTCACCGTCCTGGAATCAGACTGTGTGTCCTCCCTAATCGGACGACATTCTTTTCTTATTCCCCCTTTAGGAGATCGGAGCTTGTTGAGGGCCACAGCAATGCGGCTTCCAACCTTGGCGTTATTCTTTATCAGAGCAATATCTTGACACAAGCTAAGGAAGAACTTAATAATAACTTTGGACTGGATTCAGAGATCCGTATTCACGTGGAGTTGCGTATTTTTAGGATCGGATCAACTGCGCAGTAACGTTTTCCACGCAAGTTACGTAGTATTTACCCACGGAAGTCCATTAGGCACACGCTTGTGAATCGCACTTAGGGACATATGTACGGAGAGGCGGGATTAAAATCCGTACGTTCAAATTTACATGAAACTGGGCGGGGGGGGATGCCTTTAAATGGGCATTTCAGGGTGTGGTTAGATGGATACGCACGTACGTACTTTAACATTCACTCGTAACTACACACATAGGGATAAGGGTGCTCTATGGTGGCGTAACTCACCGACAACACAGCCATGTAAGGGGGGTGTCATGGATGTCAGCTTGCGGCGTGCGTGCGTATAATTGCGTACCTTCAAAAATGAATCTCTGAATCCGGTCCTTTGTGTCTTACTGCAAGTAAATCTGCCTGCCCCTTCCGAGAAGCGTGTGACGTGAAACAAAGTTATTTGCTTTTAAAAATCAACATAAAAATTGAAACCTATAGGAAAGGAGTACAATTCGCATGCAGCCATCTCTGTGAATGTTCAGGAATATTTGGAGTTCTCCTGGAATTTCTCATCACAGGGAAATAAGAAGAGATGATGTATGTTAAGCAACGCAATAAGCTTTGGATTAGCCCAGAGATGGAAATATTGGCAAGTATGGTAAGCGAATCCTTTGTGGGTTGAACCAGTTTATGAGTAATCCCAACATTCCCACTTTACAAATCAAGATGTAATAAACCACACCCCAAATCTGCCCAGACCCGGCCCTGACGTCCATTTATGGTCAAAACGCCACCCACTTTAAGCTCCTGCCCTGGTTTCTCTCCTGGTGTCCTCTGGTTCCTTTCAAGGGCCAATCAGCATGATGGGGCAGCTCCTCCTAATTAACCAATCAGAGTGAAAGGGATGGGTCTGTTCTCAATCAATCCCGTAAAGAACAAATCTAGATCCGCCCCTCCTTTTAGTAACAATTGAATTGCAGACAATGGCCCAGATCCAGAACAAGGCTTGTGAGCGAATTTACGCATGGCAGAGACGTAAAATCGCCTTTTGGTAAGTACTGTGCATGCGCACCATTGAAAATACGCACAGTAACATAGCGTAATTGTGAACGTATGGGCCATTCACGTATGTGTCACGTAAATACTTATGTGTGGGCGTGCCAATTTTACGTGAGTCCAAAATACGTCTGAAATACGTTAAGTAGGCAGGGGGTTCGTATTTAAAGTGTACAGTATGGGCGTGCTTAGCTGCGTAAATACGTGTTGCCCATACGTACGTGTGCGGATCACTGCGGTTATGTTGGCAAAAGTTAAGGTAGGGTTTGGAAAGCGTATCTTGACAAAATACGTACGTTCAAGGGGTGTTACTAGGGGAGTGTATAGAATATACGCACACGAAAATACGCTACGCGAATAAACGTACGGCAAATGTAGTTCTGGATCTACCACAGTGTGTTTTTTCCTAGCAAATAAATAGACTTTACTTTCATAAATTCTGGGCAGCCAAAAAACAGACGCTTCCCCTTTGTGCCAGCAATGGTTGCACTTTAAGTTCTTTTTTGCCCGTGGTGACCTTGCGTCCTAGGAACTGCTTAATTAAATAAATTTACTCCAATCAAGGGCCCAATAAGTCTCTAACAAAATTACCCTACAGGATAACGATGACTGAATATTCCTTTATACACAACAAAGGATACTAGAATCCAGGGACTTCCCGCCAGTCAGCTCATTCACTCTGCGCAGCAAAAATGGAGTCACCGCTTTACCCAGAATCCCTTGCATCCTAATAATAATCACATATTTGAAACATGTTAACAAACTTCTGAAAAACAATATTATGATTAGAATTGTACCTAATCACTACCAACCTCAGGAACAGCTTTAAATAATTTTCCTATTAAAACCTGTTTAGTGCCCTTCCCTATATGACATTGGCATGAGTAGGTCAATGACCTGGAACAGTATCTCACTGGACCCCATAGCAATGGGCAGGTTGACCGTTAACCCAAATTTTGTCTTTCAGTTCCTTGCTCCTCTCCTAATAGTTGCTTATTGGGAGCAATAGCTTGGCATGAGGTGTGCCCTACCACTGGTGGACCGAGTTTATTTGTAGGAGGCCCATTCTTGCCACACCCCCTGCAATAGTCCCACCCCTGAGGAGGTCCTCAGGCAATGGAGCTCACCAAAGATGTCTCCTGTATACACCTGGGGATGACATTGATTTGCGCAGTATGTTGCACAATATTTTGGATCAATCATTTGAATTAATGGTTCAATAGCAACTGATATATTTTAGCTAGAACATAAGTGATCATCCTTAAAGAAACAAAGATAAACACAACTAAATAAACGTTGTGGCCCTTACCTGGCCTCCTTCAGGGCTTGTTCAACAGCTTCCTCTATCATCTGCCCAGACGCTGCATGCTCGGGTGGGATGGGCACAGCAATGAGAACGCCGCTGTCCAGTTTGAGGTCGAGAGAATGGGCTGCATGAAGAGGAATAAGGGACAATGCAGATGATTAGTGAGAGGCGGAGTCTCAGTTTGGTCAAAGTTGGATAGTTTTGGGTCTGCACATGCCCAGAATAAAGATGGAGGTAAGGAATCGAATCCAGGTATATATCACTGCTGCCCATGTTGGAAGGCAGTCAAGGGCAAGAAGGTTGTTAAGTTGGATTAAGGCCTAAACGCGTCAACAACATTATGGATTTTAGGGTTTTCACCCAAAGATACATAGTAAATTTTACTCTCAGATGGCAATACTGCCTGTAAACGTCACCTCTATTGGTCAGTCCACCAGTAGGACTATTAGTAGAATCTTCATACCTTATAGGTGTACAATGAGGGTGAAGAGATTTTGGTGGCTCACCAATCAGTCGCGCAGCCTCCTCTTCATCGCGGACACAACACGAAGCCTGAAAGCCGCTCCGCGGGGAGAAGAAAGCCGGGAAGTCGCTGGAATCACCAAATGTGGAAACACAGACCCCTTCTGTCTCCTGCAGTGATATTCAATGGGAGGGAGTTCAGATTATATGAATCAAGTTTAAAAATCATGGGCCGGTTCCACATTTAATACCGTCACCCAACTCCAGGGGGCGATAATAGGCATGCAGGTAAAGGTAAGTGGGCAGCAGATGGAGATCCATGTGCAGAATTTAAGGCAGGGGTCTGGACATGGGAGAGGGGAGTGACAGAGGACTAAGTAACCTCCATGAATACGGAAAATGCATGATGATGATGGTCTGGATCAGATGCTTCATCAATAAAGCCTATGAGCTGACTTGTGGATTTCCAGGGGAGGGGAATGAGTACATAGATGATACGGTACTAGGCTACTAATGTGTCACATGATTTGCGATGGATGTACAGAGATATCGGGCCGTATTCAGACTTCCGTCGGCGATCAGGCCGCAAATATACGCATCTAAGTGGCAGGTCGGAGCAGGTTACACCCACCAGAATAAACAGTCACTGCCCTCGCAACCTCCGGCCGGATCTAAACTTCCACCTCCATAGAGTTGCCCTATCTGGCCGCACTCACTTCCGGCCTTATGTGTATTAGTTGCGTATATTACCGGCCCTAACTCTGTAATTGCGCCCACTTTCCCTCATCTCAATGCCCCCCCCTGCCCATTTCTATGCAAATCCTTAGCCCCGTATATTTCCGCAGCACTTAGGGTCGCATTTGTCTCCGCCCAATTCACACGTCCGTCCCTTAGCCATTTCCAACCTTAACTTAAATATAGACGGCGTATCACTATTACTACGCATGCGCAGTTGATGCAAAATCGATCCGATCCTAAAAATACGCACGGAACTATCGTTAATAGCGGATCTCTGAATACAGCCCATCATTATCACAGGGTTGCCGATTCTTCCACAATGTCCAGGAGACTCCCGAAATTCAGGCATTTCTCCCGGTATCCCGAGAGAGCCAGCAAATCTCCCGAAAGTGACTTGAGGCTCGTGGTTTCCATGAAACCATGGCCTCAGGTCCTGCCCCCCTGCCTGGCAACACTAGTATCCTAGTGACCCCAGCTGCCCCGCCCCCAACGCTATTAAACCCAGGGGGGGCTTAATGACACAACTTGCATAAGTTGCGTTGTTAAGCCATTCCCCTGCTTGCATCTATGGCTTCCCCCTGGGATCTCCCTACATTATCATTGGGCTGCCATCTTTAATAGCATTGGAAGAGATCCAGACCAACGTTCCCTTTCTGTTTCAATGCGTAGCGTATTTACTCCTTACTCCCCTAGGCATTTCCCTCGCTCGTATGTACTTTTGCCGTGTTACGATTTCCAAACCCTGGCTTATTTTTTCAAAGCGTAACTCCTGTCAGTCGTAAAGGCTGCACGTATTTACGCACCTAAGCACGCCCATACTGTACGATATAAATGCCTCACCCTGCTTCCGAAGCGTAATTACGCGTATTGTATGGCTGTCACGCCCTTTCTTTTATAGTTACGCTGTTGATACTAGAATGGTACGTACGTTCAGAGTTATGTGCCATAACATCAGCCGCGTGCATGCACAGTACATACAAAATAGTGTTTTTACGTCTCCGACTAGTGTAAATACGCAAGCGGACGTAGCTCTGGATCTGAGCCATTGTTCCTTTATATCATATTGACTACAATTTGTTTATTATAATATGTTTATAATATATAACACAGCATGAGATGAGATGGTTCTTATAATATCGTTGACTATAATAAGTCCTGATGATCATGTGATTCCCGTACACACACTACACCAATCTACCAGCAGATCTGAGATCACCATCTCTCCCAACCAACTGTTGAAACCATTGTGACTCTGTACACACTGTACAGATATCTGTCTATACCTCACAGGAGATGCCAGAGGAGTCGGACAGATGGATGTATAAGCATACACACTGCCCACAATTTATTTATTCGCACCATCTCTGATCATGATTTTTAGAACGTTCAAAAACTTAAATGAACAGATCAGACCCGTTTTTAAACAATAAATCCTAATCATGGGAGTGTAGACACTGCAATATCAGATCAAATCATCGGAAATCATATGATTGGACAAATAATTGGGTAGAAGTGTACCCAGCTTAAGCTTGGCCTTATTACCCCCTCCTCTTCCTCCCCCAAAAACATCTTTAGGAAAAAGCTTGGATGGCTACCAGGTAAACACATGGCAGATGTCCCATAAGCCTCTGTGTACACACCAGATATTCCAGTGTTCGTCCAATGTCCAGGATGGATTTTATCCCAGCTGATATAACAGCTACTGGCGTCCTTCCAAGTTCCGTCAGGTCTGCACTAACATCCATAGCTGGAGCAAGAGAGGGGTATAATACAGAGACGTGATCACAGGGCACTGAGAGGAGCTCTGCTATATATGTAATGTCACCACTAGGTGCCTTCCCCAATAGTTACTGAGAGGAGCCCTGCTACATATGTAATGAGAGTAATGTCACCACACCCACTGTGACCACTAGGTGCCTTCCCCTATAGTCACTTAGAGGAGCTCTGCTACATATGTAATGAGGAGGATCGTGTCACCACACCCACTGTGACCACTAGGTGCCTTCCCCTATAGTTACTGAGAGGAGCTCTGCTACATATGTAATGTCACCACACCCACTGTGACCACTAGGTGCCTTCCCCTATAGTTACTGAGAGGAGCTCTGCTATACAAGTAATGATATTTTCATAAACAGATCCCTTACTGTTCTCTCCCTCCCTGTGTACTCCTCCGATCCCACCAGTCACAAAGACCGGGATCCCGGCTCGATGGGCCGCGATCATTGTCCCAGACACCGTGGTTCCTCCAGAGAGACCCTGACAAGAGAAAGCAGAACGTGGGGTTTTATTGCATTCATCACATATAGGTCCAGATTTACTAAGCTGCGGGTTTTGAAAGAGTGGAGAGTATTCCCATAGCAACCAATCAGATTCTAGCTGACATTCTCTAGAATGCAACAGTTAAGTAAGATCTAGAATCTGATTGGTTGCTATGGGCAAACTCACAGCTTAGTAAATCTGGACCATAGTCTCAGAACACAGGCTGGCCAGGCCGGCTCTATATAGAGTCACCTGCATCATGTATGTGTTGTACATATATATAATGAACTATATGTAATAACATGCCAGCAGGCACCTTACACAAGTGTTACACACTATGAGAACCACGTAGAAGGGAGCTGATGTTTGCAGGTGACAATTCTAGTTTACCAGGATAGAGGGTTCCATTGCCCATCATAGAAACATGATACTGAGGGCAGATACAGGCCAGCAGATCCTCATGATTTATTTTCTCTTCCCCAGAACTATGACCATCTGTTTAAAGTCAATGACAAGTCAGTGGGAGGATCTTTTTACCTGCAGTCCAAGGTGAGTGTGTTAGACGCTGTGTCAGTGAATGTATGGCCATGGCACCAGCTTACACCATGTGTCCTTATGTGGTAACATCCCAAGGTCACCAGAGTTCTTAATATATTGATCAACACAGATACTGTTACCATCCACACTCCATATGTATACCTGCACAGGAACCTACATGGCATACACACACCCTTTACACACAGCTGTAATCTGCCTCTGAATAGAGGAGCACAGGGTTTCCACAAGCCTTGAACCATTTCCACCACTTGTCAAGTGTCCGTGGAAAAAGCCCACAATGACCTGAGTGATGGCACGGTGCTGTTCTCCGTGTATTCCAAAAGACACAAAGACAAAGCTTAAACGGATGTGAAGAGAGAGATTGATCATAGCTTATTTGTGTGCTCGCCACTGTGGTGGGTTTATACTGGGGGTCTCATAAGTGCACGGATCACAAGAATTGTGCTTATAGAAAGAAAAATAATCGCTTTACGCTTTTGTCCTGCAAAATTTGAAGTTTTACCCCAAATGCAAATTATTATCAACGTTTTATGTTTAATTTTTGTTTAATTTACAATACGTTGATATTGAGTTTGCTTGATACAAGCACACAGCTAAGAAAAGAATAAAACAAAATACTTCTCATCATTATTATTATTATTAATAATAATAATAATAATTCAGACGTTTGCCTGGTGCCAGATGGTTGTGCTTGTGAAAGTTCTCTGATTCTTCATGTTGTATCATATAATCCAGCCGTGTTCTGACGTTCTTCATCTCTTGCATATTACATGATTTGTGCACTATTCCTCCAGCTACTGACCTTCATTGTCTGTTTAAGGCTGTTCCACGTCTGCAGTGTCCTTCAGTGACTCAGACAAATATAATGTGCACAATTATGTCAGCACTGTAATAAAAATTAACATTTGCTCATATTCTAGGTTGTTCGAGCTAAAGAGCGACTGGATCAGGAGTTACGGATCCAAAACGCAAATAAACCTGAAGAGAAAACCACAACAACGTGACCCCGAGCCCATCCAATGACTCTCAATATGAACTTTATACACTGACTGCACCAGCGAATCAGGGCCTCCGTACAAATGGGAATGCTGTGTGACGTAATTTATTACCATGACAACAAAGCTGTATATTTTGTAGATAGGTGGATTGAACCAGAGCACGGTGGCAGCCATTTTTCAGGCTGTGAATATGTGAAATTCCCCAGTGAAGCCATTGGTTTCTAGTGGATGGATGGGTCATTTCTGGTGAATAGTCACAGAAGAGCAAAAGGCTTTTTCTCTATGAACTTTTTCTGAAGCAGCTGGTTCCATGCCTGCCACCTGTATAGACTCCTGCACCCAATAAAGAATTATTAAGCCACAGCAGTGTTTTCTGTCTCATGTGATTTAGACTTAAATAGTGCTTACCTGTAAAATGCATATACATGATGTTTGGACCTGTAAGTGGCTGGTTAATGGCACTTTCTCTTGTATCTGTGAGATTTCTCCATACCTTTCTAGCACCTGCTCTAGATAAACTGATAAATTGATCTGAGTAACCTCCATTTTGTGTGTGTTTGTTTGGAAGCTTGTCTAGGACAGCAGCTGAGAGGGGGTGGTGCTCTCAATTAAAAAATGCCAGATATTCATGATATATGACCCAACTTTAGGGACTCTCGCAGTATTAGAGTTAGGACTGCCATA
>WWET01000146.1:845864-864637 GCA_011038615.1 Limnodynastes dumerilii | reverse complement strand
GGTCAGTATCTGTTTGCAGTAAGCAATTCAAAGATATATCCCTGCATGCAAAGAATACAATTACCCTTATCCCCCCCCCCTGCAATCAACATGGTTTTGCCCAGGTGTAACTTTAAGTTCTTATTTTCAGCCTCTGAATCAGGCCCTTAATTTCAAGCTCCTTCATAAGTCTGAATTAGGCACTCTGTTTGTGGAAAGAGCTCTTAAGCCTGGATCAGAGCCATAATAACAGGAATTATGTTTTCTTTTCATTTTTTTGTGCCTATAAAGCACAGAAGCCACATTATTCCTTATTAGATCGTGTTGTTTGGGTCATCAACATTCTTAAGACATTTAAGATAGGACAAGGTTGAAGGAGGGAGAACAACATGAGACATAAGGTGGAGAGAACCCTGACCCAAGAACTTACATTCAAGGGGTAAGGGGCGATAATGAGTTGCAGTAGATATTAAATAGAGCAAAAGGAAAATTAAGGATGAGGGTTCAGGGTTCTCAGGCATGGTGAGGTGAGAGTTGAGGGATCATTTGAAGATTGGGAATGAGCTGGGTAGGAAAAGGCCTGGGTTGGTTGAGTGCAGCGCAGGAGAAGTCTTGAAATTGAAAGTGAGAGGAAGTAATAATGGAGGAAGAAAGATAAAGAGCATGAGTTGTGTTGTACCCAGTAAAGAGGTCAAAGGTGGATAGATTGGAACCTTGTACGTGAAGGGGAGCAATTTGAAGAGAAAAAAAGAACGTCAGACAGAAAAGGAGGAACTAATGTGGAATTACGCCGATGTTCCAGGGGAACAGGTAAGTTAATCAGTAGAGGGCAAATGAAACTGGTAGTTTACCTTAACTTTTTTGCCATCAATAGTCAGGGACCTGACAGAAAAATCCACCCCGATGGTGTTCTGATGTTTGTCGCTGAAGACCCCAGACTGGAAGCGATGAACCACACACGTCTTCCCCACATTTGAGTCCCCAATCAGGATTATTTTAAACAAAAAATCAAAAGGGTCGTCCTCTGGGAGGTCACCTCCGGACATGTTCCGGATCGCCGAGGGTCAAGGTCCTGCGGATGTCTGGATGAAGCGTTCACAGAACTGCGGACCAGGAGCCAGGAGACATCCCGCAGAATCTGGATCAAACAGAAATGGTGATGAAATACAGATACGGGGCTGGAATCAGAGATCCGTTTTTGAGGCTAGTTACATGCGTATATTTAAGATCGGATCAACTGCGAATGTGTAATAACTTTATGTATGTAGTTTACATTGACTATGCGCACGGAAGTGCCTAACGGACGTACATGCGAATCACACAGGGGGACATACGCACGGAAATAAGACGTGAGGGAGAATTTACATAAAAGTGGGTGGGGGGAGGCATTTAAATGAAGGCATGGAGGCGGGGTTATCAAGAATCGCATGGACGGAGCACATATGCACGTAAGTACACGCAGAAAGAACAGAGTGGTCTATGGACTCGGAAATAACAGACCGTATGTCCGGGCGAGGGGAGTGTCGAGGGTGTTGGTGGGTGTTTCTTTGCTCCGGCCGTGCGTATAATTGCGTACATAAAAAAAACGGATCTCTGAATACGCCCCTTGATGAGTAGGTTTTATCAGCGGATGGAGAAGGAATGCTGGGATTTGCACCAAATCATTTTCACATACAAGGAGGCTTGAATTTGGTTTCAGCATGGTCTGGTCAGAGCCCTGAGCCAATTAAAGTTCAAATAACTGATTAGGGACCATGGTTCGGCCATTTTATATTTGTAAACTTAAGGTAGGCTGTATATATTGGTTCAATGGGACGGGATGTAGTGGCCGCTACGGTCATCCATTTTCCACACTGATAAAGCTGACGGTTTCATTGCGGCTGGATCAATACTGACACCTTTCTAATAAAGAATATTCAATCTCGCAACGTCTACAATGCAGAACATTCTTATTTTGTCAAGGTACCCGTTCTGGTTAGGGATAGGCCGTAGGCTGCGGAGAGAGGAGAATTAAGGTAAGGCTGTGGGACGAGGATTGTTAAGGTTAGGTTTTGGAGAGGGAGGGTTAAGGTTAAGCTGCTGGATGAGAATGGTTAGGGAAGGGTTAAGATTAGGTTGTGGAGAGGGAGGGTTAAGATTAAGTTGCTGGATGAGAATGGTTAGGGTTAGGAAAGGGTTAAGATTAGGTTGTGGAGAGGGAGGGTTAAGGTTAGGCTGCGGAGACAAGAATGGTTAGGGTTAGGGGAGGGTTAAGGTTAAGCTTATGGATGAGAATGGTTAGGGTTAAGGGAGGGTTAAAGTTAGGCTGCGGAGACAAGAATGGTTAGGGTTAGGGGAGAGTTAAGGTTAAGCTTCTGGATGTTAAGGTTAGGTTTTGGAGAGGGAGGGTTAAGGTTAAGCTGCTGGATGAGAATGGTTAGGGAAGGGTTAAGGTTAGGTTGCTGGATGAGGATGGTTAGGGTTAGGGAAGGGTTAAGATTAGATTGTGGAGAGGGAGGGTTAAGGTTAGGCTGCGGAGACAAGAATGGTTAGGGTTAGGGGAGAGTTAAGGTTAAGCTTCTGGATGAGAATGGTTAGGGCAGGGTTAAGGTTAGGCTGCAGAGATAAGAATGGTTAGGGTTAGGGGAGGGTTAAGGTTAAGCTTCTGGATGAGAATGGTTAGTGTTAGGGGAGGGTTAAGGTTAGGCTGCAGAGACAAGAATGGTTAGGGTTAGGGGAGGGTTAAGGTTGTGCTTAAGGGAGGCTTAAAGTTAGGTTGCAGGAATGGGATAGTTAGGGTGAGGATAAAGAAAACTCTCATAGAGACAGCAGTGGCAGGAACGACGCGGTCTCTCTGGAAACTGACGGCGGTCATTGCTTCAGTGTCACAAAGTGATCCATCAAAAGACAGACCATCGGTGCTGTGAAATGCACCTCAATGGGACTGGTTGCTGAAGCTATCGCACAGATGCGTGAATATGCGGCCCTGCAATCATACATCCTAAACTACAGATCTAGACGCAAACCAACCATAAATTGTTATTGGATGACTGGGGCAGCGCCTCTATCCCGGGGAACACCCACCCCCAGACCTGCATACGTTTCGGTGCCATAAAGAACTGGAAATCATATAAAGTTTGTTGTCTAGTGATCAGGAAAGCAAGATGTGTTCTGCTGCTAAGAGATACACAATAACTATATTTATAAAAAAAACTATATTTAAAAAAAAAAAATCCACAAAAAATAAAATTATTTTGTGGAAAAAAAAACTACACGGCATCGAGAGTTTTCTGCCCTTTGTATCTGGAGGAAGAGAAACATCAAAGGAATGATATACAATAGGGACATCGAGCCCCGGCTGGGAAGGACAGAGCTACATTGTACAGGAGAGTATTGTATGATACCTACTATCCCAGTGACTGACACAGGAACCCAGCTGAATAGGGCTTTGTAAAATATTAATGACCTTAACTCTTCCCCTCATTCCCAACGTTTGTTTTACTAACACAGTAACAAGTTAAAAGCCCTCATTCATTTAAAAATAAAATTGTATAAAAAACATTAGTTCTTTCGGATTTACTAAGCTGCAGGTTTGTAAAAGTAGAGATGTTGCCCATAGCAACCAATCAGATTCTAGCTGACATTCTCTAGTATGTTATAGGAAAGTGATAATCTTATTGGTTGCTATAGGCAACCCTTTTCCAAACGCGCAGCTTAGTAAATCTGGCCCAAAGCTGTAGTTTAAAACCTTTCTTAATGTGAGGCACCCTTAGGTCTCAATAATTATTTTAAAGGCGCTCCAGGGCAAAATAATTGCTGAGCAGGCCCATTTTTTATGTAGTTGGGTCAAAACAACTTACTAAGGACAGAAGCTCTTATCACTTGTGATACATGTGTAGGGACCCTGACGTTCTTAAATGTGGATTCTGTCCATTGTGTGGATTTGGACGCTCCTCGTGTCAAAAGTGATGATTCGGAGAACTGTTGAGCTATGGTGGCAAGAAAGGTCATATCAATGTAGCATAACCACTCTCCTATCATTGCCCAGCATGTCAAGACGAGCTGCAGGGAGAGAGGCTGTGCTACACTGATAGTGTTTTCTGATTGATAGTGTAGCACAGTGTCTTTCCCAGCAACTCCCATGTACTGAACCGTGTACACTCCTGTGCAGTGACGGACCTACATTTTTGGGTCCCTGAAGCTTGAACTGTAATGGGGGCCCCTTTGCAACCATCAACAATAGGGCAACATCCAATAGGGTGGAGAATGGGTTGGTGGGGAGGAGTCCTTGAATATGGCCCATACAGCGAGCCCCTGCCCACCAGCATCGAGGTCAATGCACACAGTGACACTGACAGCAGCTCTCTATTCTGCCCCCTAGCCGCATCGGGCAGTTCTCCCGGTATCCCGGGAGAGCCTGCAAATCTCCCGCAAGTGACTTAAGGCCTGTGGTTTCATGGAAACCACGGCCTCAGGTCCTGCCCCCCTGCCTAGCAACACTAGCATACTAGAGTTGCTAGTTGCTAGGGACAGGGAGGGACATGATGATGCAATTTGCGCCATCAAGCCCCGCCCTGATCCCTATTACAGCTAAAATCGGGTAAGTATTTTTCAAGGGGCGAGGCTTAATGATGCAATTTGCATAAATTGCATCAATAAGCTCCGCCTCTGCATGCATCTATAGCTTCCCTCCGGGATCTCCCTGTTTGGAGCTGTAGACAGAAAGTCTGCGGCCAGCACTGATCAGGGGGGTTTCTGGCTACTCAGAACCCCCCCCCCCTGCATAGAGCATATTCTATGGTCAAAAGTAGTACTTCAACCCATTGTCTTATGATTCTATCACTAAAGAAATCTTATTTTATTAGCACACACTTAAAAAACTCCATCAATTTTGTTGAGTGGTCAAGTGGTCTAAGCCCTTTGCTTCAGGGCCCCTCTGGGATTAGGGGCCCCAAGGCTTGAGCTTCATTAGTTCCATAGTAGATTTGCCAATGAACAAAATATAAGTATAGAAGAAAGGGAGAAAAAAAGAAGAAAGAAGGAAGATCTGCATGGGAAATCTTTCCAATATATCGCCAGGCAGCCCATCTGGTGTGATATACAGGTAAGATACAATATCGTTTGTAATATTAACCATATACACTGTTCAATCACTGTACTTGATGTACTTTCAGGTGCTTTTATACCATCAATTGGACAGTGTGTATAGGGCATTAGACATCACAAATTCTATTAAAAAATAAAGGTAATTTCTCCGTAAATGAAATTTCTGAGAGCCAAAAATCTAACCTATGAATGAAAATGACAATTTAAGGCCATCAAATAAACAAAGAAGCCCCCCACAGATTAAACCAGTAGACTATGCCCCCTGGATAATCCATAAATGTGTTCGCAAACATGTTCCCGTCCTGACAAAGATTAAAAATAATCATAAAATTCAGACTGATAAAACATCCAAACACCCTGGAGACTGGTTTATCCTCACTGTCTGCGAGAAACGTATAATTCTAGGCTCTAAGTGAAGCATTTAAATAACCTTAAGCAACCTGTGACTTACCACGATATTACTATTAATCAACGTTCCATGGCAGATTACCCTATAATAAATGTTCTACAAAAGCCTTTTGGAACTTTTAAAAACATTTCTGCAGCGATTTCAGGACAACTACAGTGATCTGTGTCCCTCCAAATCCTACAGTGCATGCTGGGACTTGTAGTCCACCTTTAAGATGTTTTGACATTGTGTGTAACCTTGTGGGTGGCATGCCTACGTTGTACCATAGTTATCAAGCCCTGATCATTCCCAAGTCAACGTCATAATACTATTGCACTATGTTTAAATACACCTGTTAGCTTGACTGCATCTTGCTGTTACATTCAGTCTCTGTTCATCCTAAACAGTCGTTAAGCGTCATTCAATCTTGCTTTTCTTTAAGCTCCTCCAGCAGTGGAATTGTACAATACACATTAGTACACACTGGCTCCCATTTATCACCACAATGAACATGCTGCTTTGAACCCTCACAGTAATTTCAGATCTTACCTGTCGCCTCGCCTGTCAGGACCTGTTTACCTGTCACACCACCATCCTGCATCTCACCTGGATGAACAGACCTCCCTCTATTCTCAGCCTCCTCGACTGGTGCATTCTGGTTGTTGTAGTCCAGAAACCAGCACAGCAATAAGGAAGTGTGCTCACCTGTCTTGGCAGTCGAAGTCCTTGAGTGTCCTATAAAACAGCCCAGGACGAGAAAGTCAAGCGTCAAATGATTTAACCCATGGATCGCGATGATGACGATGAAATGATCAGTTTACAACATTAACAATCCAAAACCAGCCTTGCAACCAGCTGACTGGATTTATTGTTACACAATTATGATTATACGCAGTGATTACATACAATGCATCTGTTGTGACAAATAGTATGATGAGATATGGTAATTAGACAGTGACATCGTCTCTCAGTGTAGATCTTCATCTCTCATTGATCGCTGTTAAATTATAATGATTATATTTGTTGTAGGGTAGATGTATATATTTTTATAATGAACAACTAATGTGAAGACTAGTAAATAAATAATATAATTCCATTACTCCGCTGTTGGGGGTGATAAAGATAAATGTAAAATAAAATCAATGTGAATTGCTTACGATCCATCGCTCATCGTGTGTAGTTCCATCGTATTAAACTGGGACTAGTGATCGCATGTTATCCCATGTGGCAGCTGCGTAAAGTGTCACAGCATCGTACACTATATTAATATCACTTTATGTTTCTATTTCCACAGTTTCATGGAAAGGGCATTAGGGTGTATGTGGACATTGCGAGGCGGAGCCCAGAGGCACGATTAGTTTTTGTCACATACGTAACTTGGGCTTTCTTGGTGGGAGCCTGTGAATACATTTACTTGGACACCTATGGATATAGAAGGGTCTAAGTACAGACAGAGAGGTGTGGTTTCGCTGGCGGAATCATTTGATTTTAGACAGATCGTTTCCTGGCAATACAACAGTAATGGCTTTTTCATAAGTTTCAGATGAAAAAGAATGGAAGCCACATATAATCAGGATACAAAAGCTCCAACAGCGACAGGTTGTATTTTCCCCTAACCCTTACCCTATCCTTCACCCTAACCACCCTCTTCACCCAGCTTCACCTTTAATGTCTCTTCTTCACTGCGTAACCTTTACCATCTCTGCAGCCTAACCCTAATCTTCCTCTTCTTGTAACTATCCCTTCTCCTCGCATGCCTAACCCTAACCTTCCCCTTCTTGTAACTGTCCCCTCTACACATCCTAATCTTTACCATCTCTCTTCGCAGCCTAACCTTAACCTTTCCCTTCTTGTAACCATCCCCTCTCCTCCGCAGCTTAGCCCTAACCTTCCCCTGCTTGTAACTGGCACGATGGCTGTCTATGAGAATTAAAGTTCTTTTCTGGCTGTCTCTATTTCGAATAGGCAGCCATTTTAGAATTTTTGTTTTATGAATGGGAGAGTATACTGACGCACCCGCCATCAGCTGACGACACCACCATAGAGGTGAGTAACCTCTCTGGGTACGTTTAGGGTTAGGGGGAGGGATGGTTAGGGTCTGGGGAAGGGAGGGTTAGGGTTAGGCTCTGGGTAAGGAAGGGCTAAATCTAGGGCCAGGTTGCAGGGAAGGGAGAGTTAGGGTCAGGTGCGGGGAAAGGAGGGTTAGAGTCAGGCTGCAGGGAAGGGAGGGTTAGGGTTAGGCTGCAGGGAAGGGAGGGTTAGGGTTGGGCTGCAGGGAAGGGAGAGCTAGGGTCAGGTGTGGGGAAGGGAGGGTTAGGGTCAGACTGCAGGGAAGGGAGGGTTAGGGTCAGGTGCGGGGAAGGGAGGGTTAGGGCCAGGATGCAGGGAAGGCACAGTTAGGGTCAGGATGCAGGGAAGGGAGGGTTAGGGTCAGGCTGCAGGGAAGAGAGGGTTAGGGTCAGGCTGCAGGGAAGGGAGAGTTAGGGGCAGGATGGAGGGAAGGCACAGTTAGGGTCAGGATGCAGGGAAGGGAGGGTTAGGCTCAGGCTGCAGGGAAGGGAGAGTTAGGGGCAGGCTGTGGGGAAAGGAAGGTTAGGGTCAGGCTGTGGGGAAAGGAAGGTTAGGGTTAGGGTAAGGATTAGGGAGAGGGTTGGGGTTAAATTCTTCACTTACCTTTCAGAGCACCATGTTCAGTAATAAATTTCACAGCCAGCTCAGATCTCAACAAGGACCACACCCCTGGTAACCATCCCCTCTCCATAACCTACCCCTCTAGCAGCCTAAGCTCATCATGGAGAATACAATTCATTATTGGGAACGAGACCTTATCGAAAGAGGGCCATTTACCATAGTACCTGTTCGTTCCCAATAGAAATATTAAATTTCCCATTAATTCGGCACTAATACAGCCATCATTCACATAATCACAGCAGCAACTACATTCCCAAATGAAGAATCCTCCCCCCACATCCCAAATACACACAAAAGGAGTCCCTAAGACACAATTTTACCACCACAGAAAAATAATGGAACACACAAATTTTTATTATTAAATTGAATAAAAGATCCTAAAAACTCAGACACCTCTACAACAGCCGCCACAGTCCAACCGTGATCATCATTCAAACGTAAAATAATAAAATGCCATAAGAGAATGAACGTTCCAGAGATTCCCATTAAATAGAATCACATGACTTAATGAGCCAATGAAAGCAGGCTTGTGTTATGACAGACCGGAGAGGTGAGATTAAACAATGGTACCAGGGTCGGATTGAGGGCCATGTGGGCCAGGGAAGGGAGGGTTAGGGTCAGGCTGCAGGGAAGGAAGAGTTAGGGTCAGGCTGTGGGGAAAGGAAGGTTAGGGTTAGGGTAAGGATTAGGGAGAGGGTTGAGGTTAAATTCTTCACTTACCTTTCGGAGCACCATGTTCAGTAATCAATTTCACAGCCAGCTCAGATCTCAACAAGGACCACACCCCTTGTAACCATCCCCTCTCCATAGCCTACCCCTCTAGCAGCCTAATCTCATCATGGAGAATACAATTCACTATTGGGAACGAGACCTTATCGAAATAGGGCCATTTACCATAGTACCTGTTCGTTCCCAATAGAAATATTCAATTTCTCATTAATTCGGCACTAATACAGCCATCATTCAAATAATCACAGCAGCAACTACATTCCCAAAGGAAGAATCCTTCCCCTACTTCCCAAATACACACAAAAGGAGTCCCTAAGGCACAATTTTACCACCACAGAAAAATAAGGGAACAATAATACAAATTTTTATTATTTCATTGAATAAAAGATCCTAAAAACTCAGACACCTCTACAACAGCCGCCACAGTCCAACCGCGATCATCATTCAAACGTAAAATAATAAAATGCCATAAGAGAATGAACGTTCCAGAGATTTCCATTAAATAGAGTCACATGACTTAATGAGCCAATGAAAGTAGACTTGTGTTATGACAGACCGGAGAGGTGAGATTAAACAATGGTACCAGGGTCGGATTGAGGGCCATGTGGGCCTAGGGCTGAAAATTAGCAAGTGCCTTCATGATATAGTATGTGTTAGAGGAGAATGTCAGTCCCTGACATTCATCCTTATATATCGCAGTGGGGGGCCCGGTGCGTCCTATTTTCAGATGGAGGCCTGGGACATTAGTCCCATTAGTTCCATTGTTAATCTGGTCAATATTTTGACAGAAAACTTCTCCACGTCCCCTCTATTTATATTCTCAGTTATATTCTCTTATTTTAGTCCTAAGAAACATTGGCCTAGATCCAGACTTTTGATATGATTTTTCCCAGAGAGTGGAAATGCCGATCCTGTGCAGTTACTAAGAGGGAACGCCCACTGTGTACTCAGCCCCGCCTCCGTGTTCAAACAGAAGTGTCAGTTACTCTTAAGTCTGTTTTTCCCCCCATGTTTCAAGCAACTCATAGAAGATGGAGGGGAGAAATCCCGTAACTTATGGATCTGGCCAATCACATAACTAGAGTCTGTACAGGGTGTGGGCGGCTGCTCCAGGGCCTGGAGGTGAGGGGGACCCGTGGCAACCACCCTCCCAGCACCCACAGAAGACACAGGGCCCGATCCAGAGGTGAGCGTACAGCAGCAGCCGTGATTTTCTCTGCGTCCGATTCAGACGATCTGAGCGCAACTCAAGCTGCGGTGGCTTGCGTTCTGAGGGGCATGTTGAGCGAGGGAAGGGGAGAAGGGATGTACAGTGTACAGTAAGGGGAGTGGCCAAGCAAGTGCCACCAATCCAGAGCCAAATTCAGACATAAAAAAGAACTGTTTAGGCATGGTTGCCTACTTTTGCAAATGAATATCAGGGAGATTGTAAGAGCACTATATCAAGGTGCTGCACCAAAGGGGTGTGTCCTGTAGCGCCAAAGAGGTGTGTCCTATGAATAGCTCCACCCATAGGTGTATCTAGCACTGCCAGGAAAACTATTTTACAATAAAAATGTCAGAATTTATTGATTATTAAATTGTCAGTGAATACTTTCATTCATTTCATACTTTCAAAGAGATATCTCTTTGAAAAAGGGCGGATCGCGCCCGAAACGCGTCGGAGGACAGCACTGCACGAGGAGACACAGGAGCAACCGTCTTGGGAGTCGCAGACTGCAATACTTGGAGGAGGGTGGTCCCGGTGCCAATAGCAGGAGGAGACAGCGTACGTGGAGGCCGCTTGTCCCTGGACGATCATCATTCCCTGTCACATTCCATCGGGTCAGAGACACCCCCACTTGGTAATATTGTTCTGCTTTGACTCCCCTGTTTGGACACTGTGTTCCCCCCTTTTATTTGTAATACATACCCGCTTAACGTTTTGCGGATGGAGTCTTTTAATTTTTAATTTCTTGTTGCCATTAGGTTGGCCTATTAAATGTACAATACTTAACACTTTGTTTTGTTCTTCTTTTTTTGCATGGTTAAATTCCACCTTGGTTTCTGGGAGAGTTATTTACTTGAACAAGAATTACAGAGACTGCTACATTGGATTGCGAACATTGTTACATTTTACCTTTTGTGCTATTCCATTATGGCAATTCTAAATGGATATTAGTTCCTACACCAACACCTATAGATTGTTTTATTTAATGGTTGCTGTTTTAGGTTATTTTATATGATTAGGATTTTTAGGTTTATTTATATATTCTATGTGAGTAGGAATATTTATTAATTTATTTGCGATTGGATTTTTAGATTAGGGGTAAAACTAGCGCTTTCTGTACCTCCCCATCTGCTTTGGGTATTTTTCTATGTTTTTTGGGATTGGTGGATCCCTTGGAGGAGGTAGATTGCTGCTGGTACAGCGCTGACATTGGGCCTGATCCAGAGCTACGAAAATTCGCACGACGGGCGAATGCGAACGTTTGCTCGGGCGTATCAGCATACACGCCCCTAACACTCCCATAGTAAAGTACCTGCTTACGACGCCTATACCCTACACTGGGTACGACCGTCGCCCGTACGAAAATTCGCAGAAAATACGATGAGCGTACGGGCTTAGCACGCCCATACTGTACAATTTAAATGGCTATCCCCGCCTCCCTGTAGTAAAACGGGCGCCCAGCCGACCATCGTACTGAACGCACGCCCCGCGAGCGAAAAATACGCTCACAATACGCCCGCTATTCGCTCATGACGCTCGGGCGTCAGGGAGATCACACAATCTTCAGGGAGTCTCCCTGATATTCAGGGAGAGTTGGCAACTATGTGTTTAGGTCAAAAGATTTGCTCCGGCCACAGGTCATGTCCAGACACAGGGGGTAACCTTCAGGGACCAATTCCTTACCCTAGCATTAGGATGTGACACTAACGCATTACTGGTGTCAGAGATCGCAGACCCTCCAGCATAACCCATTCCGTTAGGTACAGTGTAATCCGCTCCTGAGCTTCCAACTGTTACTGGTTTAAATGAATTAACTGGTATTTTAAAAACTATTTGTCTCTTCAACAAAGGTGGTTACCATAGTAACTGACAGTAGGAAACTGAGGAGCAGAGTATTTTGTACCTAATGGAATGGGTCATGTTGGAGGGTATGAATTAGCTACGCTGTATTATGCTCGTGTTACATCATTTATACATACAGTAAGAAAGAATTCTGAAAAAATGGTTATTTCGGAGTTGTAGAGCGTTCATATCGCTATTTATAACATTTTTTTTTTTTTTACCGTTTACATGACTTTCACAACATATTTGGCCCCATAACTGCTGACGGCTTTGATGCTGTGCACCCGTACCCTATGTACCTTATTTGGATGCACGACACTAACTAACGCAACCTCGGCCCGCACGCTGTGCTCACATATGTGCGCAGTGCTGGATTGTGCTCGCTGCACAGAATTGGTCCTGGATTTTATAAATCCCCAAAGCCAGGAATGCTGGCGTGTATATATATATATATAACAAGACATGGCCTGGCACTCTAGCCATTACTCAGTTACTAATCATGAACTTCTATCTTTAAAATAAAAATCAGAGAATTAGCTACAAATATCTGCAGATACGTGATAAGCTGTTCGCCTCTTACAAGGCTTCTCTGCTGAACAGTCCTAACTCTAATCTTAACTCTAAATAGAGCCCCAACTTTGGGTCACATATCCAATATCTTTCTAAACCAAGAGCTCACCTCACATGGAGATGTGAGGTGAGCTCTTGGTTTAGAAAGATATTGGATATGTGACCCAAAGTTGGGGCTCTATTTAGTATATATATATATGTGTGTGTGACTTTATACAATAAAACTGTAAACAGGAATTGTGATTTCCCCTCTAAGCATAAGATCTGCTTTCAGAATACACATTAAGGGAAGTTATTTTGTGTACTTGGATAACTGGCCTTATATCACTCATTAGGCTGTGAGAGGGAAGTGGGACTTGGCCGATTCTGCCCATCACAGACATGATACAGAGAAAAACAGCAAAAAAGACCAAAAATCAACAATAAATACAAATTCAGTGGCCCATTGTCCAGCACATTACTGAGCTGCTTTGCTGGTCTGCACATGCACAGGGAAACTGGAAAAACCAGGACTGACACTATACATTTTGGGGACCAGGTTACAGTCTGTGATGTCACATAGACCGGGAGTTTTGATTCACATAGCGGGCCGATGGACAGGGAAGTCTTTCCCTGCACGCATGCCCGATATCTTACCTCTTGCTGGGGAGCTCAGGTGAGTATAGTCGGGCCTCCTCTCTAAAAGCCAGATTTACTAAGCTGCAGGTTTGGAAAAGTGGAGATGTTGCCCATAGCAACCAATCAGATTCTAGCTAATATTCTCTAGTATGTAATACTAGAGAATATTAGCTAGAATCTGATTGGTTGCTATGGGCAACATCTCCACTTTTCCAAACCTGCAGCTTAGTAAATCTGGCTTTTAGAGAGGAGGCCCGACTATACTCACCTGAGCTCCCCAGCAAGAGGTAAGATATCGGGCATGCGTGCAAGACCTGGCCCCGGCCCCCCCCCCCCCGATGGTGGCCCTGGGAAAAAACTATTTGTTTTAAGACAAAAATACTTAGAACAAACAATAACTTTATTTAAATAAAACAACAAAGAATGGGCTTTATTTCACAAATACTGGGGAGAATAAGGTACATAGAATGTGTGCAGACCATATGCAATTGCACCTTAAAACCATGAATTCCCCAATGCATGCACAAGCACTGAGCATTTCTGTATACACATGAACCATTCTCCATTCTCAGTCTGCATATGGGAAGTGTGGTATTTGTGGCTTGTTGTTTACATTATAATGCACAAAGTTTCACAAGTCACAGGAAGAGAGGAGAGACCTCAGCAGTGACAAGAAACAGCGCTCAGCAGATCCTCCAACGTGATCCATTCCACTAGGTACAAAATACTCTGTTCCTGAGCTTACAACAATCAGTTACTATGGTAACACCTGCGTTGGTTAAAAAAGTTTTTCAAACATCAGTTAATTGATTACATCCAGCGGAGTGACAGTTGGGGCGGAGTGTTGTGTACCTGGTGGAAGGGGTCATGTTGGAGGGTCTGCCATAAGCTGGGCACACACTATTTAGGATAATTGGGGTGATCTCCCTACCACCTTTTGGCCATTCTAATAAGAGCTGGATTTCAGTGTTCTTGGACTATTTTGTTGGCGGTCAGACTAAACAGCGGGTGCCACACACCGATCAGCCAGCTTTAAAAGCAAATTTGCAACTTTTGCAAAAATCATGTTAAACTGGGTACACACAACAGCAATCCGATAAACGCTACTTTACAGGCGCTGAAAGCGAGTGACATCAGGACCATACACTATTTTATTTTTTGCTTTGCATGTTTTTATACCCTCTGTTAATTATTGTATATGGAACTATTGGATTTGCTATTGCCTTTGTACGCCGCTGCGGATACTGTGTGGCGCCTTATAAATAAAGGTTAATAATAATCTTCTGCCGTATCATTTGTCCTGGAAAAAATTACGTCTCTCCGCGTCTCTCTCTCAATGTAAAATAATGGGTAAATATTCGGGATTGTTACATTGTGCTCAAGACAGGTCAGGAATTCTGAAACATCAGAGAATCGTACCCAAGCGTTTCTAGCCTGTTTTGTGTACACGATCAAAGATTCGATGGGCCAAAAATCGGTTAATTGGCCCTATTATCATGTAGGACCTGATCCAGAGCATTAGTACATCCGCATTGCGTGTTTCAGAAACTCTGAATAGGACTTAGGGAAAATGGCGCAGACCTGTCCCCTCTCCTCGCAGTCCTAGGCGTATTAACAGAGGTTACGTCTCGTTTAGCCTAATGCATTTCAATTATTTTTTTTTTTTAATGCTTTCATTTGCAGCATTTAAATACCAACGTAGATCAGATTTTAGCTCTCACTTTTCTGTTACATACTAGGAAAATGTCAGCTAGAATCTGACTGGTTGCTATGGGCAATATTTCCACTTTCCCGCAGTTTAGTAAATCTGGCCTCTAGAGGGCCGTATTAGAGGATCTTTTGGATCTTGTTTGATCCTTTAGTAATTTTGCTATTGCTTTTCCTCTGTGCACCTCTTAAATATTAGGAAGTGGTCCAATGAAAATATAGTAGTGCCCGATCATCTCGCCTTTGTTGAATGTACATGGCTTGCAGTTTTCTGTTGCTGGCTTGGAGTTTTCTTTACATGTCTTGCAGTTTTCTGTACATGGCTTGCAGTTTTCTGTACATGGCTTGGAGTTTTCTGTACATGGATTGGAGTTTTCTGTACATGGATTGGAGTTTTCTGTACATGGATTGGAGTTTTCTGTACATGGCTTGGAGTTTTCTGTACATGGTTTGGAGTAGTCATTTTCTGATCTGAGGTGTATTATTGATTCCTCTTTCACATCATTGCTTGATAATAGGTGAGTAAAAGTGAAAGTAGGCCCATAGACAGGAAACATACAGTGAATGAGGGGGGAACACACTGTGCAGGAGAGCAGAGGGTGACACTGTGCAGGAGAGCAGAGGGTGACACTGTGCAGGAGAGCAAAGGGTGACACTGTGCAGGAGAGCAGAGGGTGACACAGTGCAGGAGAGTAGAGGGTGACACTGTGCAGGAGAGAAGAGAGTGACACTGTGCAGGAGAGCAGAGGGTGACACTGTGCAGGAGAGTAGAGGGTGATACTGTGCAGGAGAGTAGAGGGTGACACTGTGCAGGAGAGTAGAGGGTGACACTGTGCAGGAGAGTAGAGGGTGACACTGTGCAGGAGAGTAGAGGGTGACACTGTGCAGGGGAGTAGAGGGTGACACTGTGCAGGGGAGCAGAGGGTGACACTGTGCAGGAGAGCAGAGGGTGACACTGTGCAGGAGAGCAGAGGGTGACACTGTGCAGGAGAGTAGAGAGTGACACTGTGCAGGGGAGCAGAGAGTGACACTGTGCAGGAGAGCAGAGAGTGACACTGTGCAGGAGAGCAGAGGGTTACACCAGGTCCTGGACAACGTTCAACTTGCTGCTACTGAACTCTTTACAAGTCTGGCTGGAAGCCCCGCCCATTCACAGACTGCAACTACAACTCCCGGCGCTCCCTGTGCGGCAGACCCGTCACGTGATCCCGGAAAGACACAGCTGTTGACGTAGACATTCGACTGCTGCCGGTCAGGGACCGATGAGCCGGGGACACCGGAGAGATCACAGGGGGGCGGGTAATGCAATTCTGGCATTGTCACTACTACTGTTTATATGTCTGATCAGTGAATTATTCCATGGGAGGGTCCTAGGGGGGTATGCTTGCTGTGGTGGGTGTTCTAGGGGGGTATGATAGGTGTGGGAGTCTTAGGGAGTACACTTGGGGTGGTGGGAGTCCTAGGGAGTACGCTTGGTGTGGTGGTAGGGGTCCTAGGGGGTATGCTTGGTGTGGTGGGGGCCCTAGGGATGTATTTGGCATGGTCAAAGTCCTGGGGGAATGCTTGCTGTGGTGGTGGTCTTAGAGGTTTGATTGGCACCCTAGGGGTGGGGGTCCTAGGGGTTTGCTTGATACATTGGTGGTCTTAGGGGTTTGCTTGGTGTGGTGGGGGTCCTAGGGGTTTGCTTGGTGTGGTGAGGGTCCTACAGGTAGACTTAAGTCAGTAAAGGTGTCAGTATTCTCATTAGTGGTGTATTCATAAGCCAGATATATCCACTTGCTTTGGTTCCTTGAGGTGCCTGATTAACCCCAGACGCATGTTTGGCCTATTAGTCCTAGTAGTTTAATATTGTGTATTGTAGATTTTTGTCGCTAGCCTGAGAGGTTTATGTAGTGTTATGTTGGTATTAATGTGTGATTAGTCCTAGGGGAAAAAGCTTTGTGTTGTAGTCCTAGATCTGTGATTTACAAGATAAAGATATTATTGTGTTATTATTATCATAGACGTTCAGGTGTATCATCAGCCATAGAGGTGTGGGTTCTTGGCCCTTTTCCATTCCTCAATGTAAACACAGGAGCCAATGTTTAAACTAATGTGGGGTTTGGGCTGATAATCCCCCCTCCTTCTCCTTCTCTATAGGACTAACCAGTTCCATGCAAATGCTGTCCGATATAAAAGAATCTGATACAACCATTGTATGATTGGGTTGCATTGTTGCGATGTATAGGCACCGTTGTCCCATAGACGGTGTCTTCTTTCCTTCATCATTTCGTGTGTATGTGGGACACCTGGTGGCACGGTGTGAATACATTAGATACGATTAGTGGCTGTGGCAGCATAGACTCCCCCAGAGCTGCTCCAGTGAATGAGAAATGAATATTAAGCAGAGATTGCAGTAACCTGAGTCTGTGTCTGGGTTACATTAGGAGCTTCTCTGGCAGGGTAATAAAGGGAGAATCCCTGGAGACAGCTTCACCAGCGTCTTCTCTGCTACCAGCTCCATGAAGGAAAGTAATGGGAACCACGTTCTTCTGTTGCATAGTCCTGTTTACACTCTAAGAGCCTGATTTACTAAGCTGCGGGTTTGGAAAAGTGGAGATGTTGCCAACCAATCACATTCTAGCTAACATTCTCTAGTATGTATTAGGAAAATGAGAGCTAGAATCTGGTTGCTATGGGCAACATCTCCACTTTTCCAAACCCGCAGCTTAGTAAATCTGGCCCTAAATATCAGCATTTAGGCTCTTTAACAGGACAATGCGTCCTGACGACTATGAGTCCCACCATATTGCGCTGCCTAGGCATAGCTGATACCTGACAGAGCATGCTGGGACTTGTAGTTTTACAGCACTTGGAGAGTCACGGGGTGGCCAGACCTAGCTTATTCCAGTCATGTGTCTCGCCAAGCAGCCAATCAGTGTCTTCTTTCACTTCTAGTACCAACATTCGGACGCTCATGAGGAAACCTGTTTGAAGTCTGTGGTTTTGGAGTCCTGGAAACATGGATTTCCCAGGGTCGCCCCACAGGATGTCCGCCACTCGGAGGTTCTTTGCAAAATATACACATCACCATCTGGTGGTCTTCCTCCTGACCTTCTTCAGGTGAGTGGATTGGACGTGGTCATCTGCAGACCTTTGACAGTCAGGTTACATTAGATTTTTAATGATTTCCAATGGAAATGCTACTAGATTACCAAATATACTAGTTCTTTTGCAAGTTAAGTCATATATGTTCAGGGGAACGGCGAGATCTGAACAGCAGCACAGCCTATTCCAGTTCTGCAATGGCCTGAGCTGGTTTAGTGCGCAGGTTGGAGATCATATCATCCAAGTTCAGTGTAACTGCTGCTCTTCACACTTGTGAACCGGCCGCTATAACGCTCTTGTAATGTATTGGAGGGGCAGTTGCTTAGAATCCTCTGTCCTAAGACCATGTATGTACCCTTGACATCAGACATGTTGTTCATGTTGAATTTATGTTGGGCACCCAAGAAAATAAGTAGCACCATTGTTAACCAGTCTCCTTAATGTAAAGACAAGGATGTGCTCAATAGGGCCGTTTTCTATCGATTGCTTTGCCTCGATGAGGTATAGCCAGCGATCCACAGAGCACCGAACACGGTGCCCCCGAAAGGTAAGGCAAAAAACTACCCCAACCCTTCCCCTAATTCTAACCCTAACCCCCCCTTCCATTACCTTAACCCTCCCTTCCCCGCAGCCTGACTCTAACCCTCCATCTCCCTAGTCTAACCCTAATACTCCCTTCTCTATAGCCTAACCCTAAGACTTCCCTCCCCACAGCCTAACCCTAACCCTCCCTTCCCTGCAGCCTGACTCTAACCCTCCATCTCCCTAGTCTAACCCTAATACTCCCTTCTCTATAGCCTAACCCTAAGACTTCCCTCCCCGCAGCCTGACCCTAACCATCCCCTTCTATGGTCCTCACCCTAACCC
>WWET01000146.1:833260-845289 GCA_011038615.1 Limnodynastes dumerilii | reverse complement strand
TCCCCTTCTATGGCCCTAACCCTCCCTTCCCCGCATCCTGACTCTAACCCTCCATCTCCCTAGTCTAACCCTAATACTCTCTTCTCTATAGCCTAACCCTAAGACCTCCCGGCCCGCAGCCTGACCCTAACCTTCCCCTTCTATGGTCCTAACCCTCCCTTCCTAACCCTAACCCACACCCCACCCCAACAATCTTCCGCCTCTCTTCCTCCCACCATTTTAGTGCCCATGATTTTGACATGCAGAATAGTAGCATTCCCTCCTCTGATTTGTAGAGCGTTATTAGGGCTGAATGCGGATTTGATGGGACCGAAACGGCAGCGAATTGGGTGGAATGCTTGTTGCGCCTCCTGTGGTAGCTAATAGTATTGTAAGGGTAGTTTTTTGAGATATAGGCAGTTAGGGGAGGGGGGAATCACACTTCTGCAAGATTAATGGGGTTTGTGTTATCCTGTAAAGCACAGCAGGAAAATGTCACAAGCTTTAATCAAGTCGTTGGTGCGTTTTATGCTGTGATCTTCTGCAGGGTGGATCTACATAGCTTAAATGGTTTGTAAAGAAATAACTTGCTTCTTGCATTGCTTGGCCGCCGTCCCAGAGTTTCACCTGACTTGAATTGCAGGTTTGGCGCATCCTGGATGTAGCTATCACGTGACCATCTGATCATGTGACCTTTCTTGGAGGTTATATTGAGAGCATAACCAAGGGTTTCAGTGCCCTCCCTACCAACAGAATGTTTCTGTGATCGTCTTGTAATAATGTGTTCAGAGCAAATAAAACGTCCCCAATCCTAATAAACATCCGCAGCCCCAGACCATTATTACATGAAAGGAAATCGCTGGCTTTATTTGTGCTGGATACTGTATTGACGGGTTATGTGATCTTACATCACTGGGAGAGCTGTTACCTATTTAGTTTAGTCTCTTGTGTTGTAACCAAGGGAAGTGATATAAAAATAACCCCTCGGCCCATTCGGTCTACCCATTTTTTATTCATTTTGTATAATCATACTGACCCTATATTCTATTTGACTTTTAATTTAGTTTGATTTTTAGTAAATCCTTACATTTATTCCAAGCATTTTTACATTTATAAATTGTTGTATTGTGTTACAAATACCCTTTCAGTGAAGTCGTTTTTCTGCACATTTCCTACACCCTCCGGTATATACACATGCCCTCGTGTTCTAATACTTCTATTCCCCTCCTGTACCTGTTTACACCCCTTCATAGAAACTTGGTTAGTCACATGCATTAGAATAGTCTGATTCTCTCAGAATCTCTTATTATTTCGGGCTTGCTGTCATGCTTAGTAAGTACTTAAGCTTTCCCCTAGCTGTAGAACCAGGCACGGTTGCAGTCTCCACCCTGCTTTCGAAATAGAGACAGCTCTTTTAGACCGCATATACGCAATATACGTATCGAAACGATACGCAGATTACGTCCAATAGCTACTATGCATGCGCAGTAGCTATTGTTTATTGAACTACGTCCGTCTATGGAAGACGGACGTAGTTCTGGTTCCGGCCCAATGCAACTAATACGTTTCAAGTGTATTTTGTTTCTCTATGGACTATGGCCACGTTGGATTCCTCCGTATGGGGGTTACAGCGATAATGCATCTATCGTCTTTATAAAACACGTCTTGTGTTTTTACTGTAGCACCTGGTGTCACCAGGACACACCGAAGGCAGCACCCGAGACTGAGTTTCTTTGTTTTTCATTACTCTATACCTGCTACTCTTGAAGGTATGCCACAACTTCTGTATCCTTGTGATACACCCAACACCTGAGGAAATGTATTTAGAACGAATTGTTCTTTGTTTATGGCACACAATTGGTTGCAATATAGGACAATATGATCGTGCTGTAACATTCTCCAGTCCCACATATCTTCAGTCAAAGCCTTGTTGAAGGTCACAGTCTCACACTTCTGTTTGTTCAGACGTCTGATAAGAGAATAATGGTGCAGCCAATGTAAATACGATATCCAGCGTGTTTATTAATGCGCCTTACCCGCCGTCCAATGAATTGCTAATAAAGAATAATAACTGATTGTCCAAACTAAAAGTTAAAGAATTCAAATATTTACTAAAAAAATAAAATAAACAGCAAACAAAGCAGCCTTTACATAGCATCAATCCTGATCGCTCTCCGGCTCCAACCCCAGAGGGTAAGATTTTATAGTTTTGCACATAGGTGATAGGTGTGAACATAAGAACAATAGAGCTGTAAACACATTGGTTCATTAAAAAGCTGACTAAACATGATTGGTTGTTTCAAACAAGGTGTTGGTTCTTTTCAGCCTATTGCGTGTGATGATTTCACCATACAGGAGTCTTCATGTAGCTTTTAATATCCTCAGAAATCCGGATCGCTATGACCATATATGTAACGCAAAGAAGAATAATGTCCTCATCGCTATTATCCAGTGTCTGACTCTAGGTCTTCAAATATAAAGTCTATGGTCTGGATTCACAGTTACGTAGTTTTCATCTTGCGTACATTCTTTTCAGAATTGAGCTGTTACACATGCATAGTCGCTTATTTACACTATCTACGTACCATTTCTGTAAGCGTGGTCTTTAGATGTTTAGATGTCGTTAAACTATAGCAACCATTATAAAGTGAAAACCCAAACGAAACATGCATCAACTTTGAAACTAGTAAAGTGATTATTAGTTAATCCAGACATATATATATATTCCAGACCATAGTCATAATAAATTGTTTCTTGAAATAATTGTGTGCAAAAATATTATATCCTAAGTCATAAAGATTAATATTAAAATAATTATTCAACTGTATCTGCTTATTGTACCTAGATCAGTGATTGGGAATAACGACACTCACCTCTTGGTGGCAGCTGAGATTCATAAATATATTTGTTAGAAATCCCCATTTTTACATTGAACACCTGTGTGGGTCAAGGAACAGTCCTATGATAAGACTTATGGCTAATTGGTATTGTGGTATATGGGAAGGTCATTAACTCAGAGAAAAACATAAATCAATTAAACTCTGATTTGCTCAATATTTCTCTTTTTATCTTTTTGACTTTACCCCCACAACCTGCATGTAGAATGTTATTTAATTACAATCACACCTGGCAAGTAACTTTAATTGAGAAAATACCATCGGCATTGAATCAGTCTGACTCCTGTAGAATTCAGTTATTAAATTTGGAATAAACAATATTCATTGAATATCAACTTTATACAAATGCCATTATGTCAGTATTCAACTTTGACGTTGTATAAAAGTATCCGACACGACCGTCAGGGAGGACGATTGGACAGTGTGTAAGGTGCATTTTACATACAATAACATATCTCGCCATCAGACGGGCCAGCCGTGAGTTGCAATAATTTGGTACAATTCCCCATTCGTTCTGCTTTCTTTTCCCCATCTTCTGCGCAATTAATCCTGTGTTCACGCGCGGTGCATCTTCTCACACGTGTGTATACAGCTGGATGGCGCTGTTATTCACAATTCTGTTTTGGAGATCCTATAACGCTGCTGTCATGTGACATGCGACGCGGAAGGATAGTACAGTGCACCTTGTACAAGAGAAAAGGTGTGAGTAATAACGACCATATATTATATTTACTAACATGTTTTCATATAACGCCATCATATCACATGTAATATTACATATTGCATGCGCAGTACCAATACTCAGCTGACTGCCATAACTACCATACGAAAGTCAGCTGGATTCCTTCACATTTGGGCAAATCTCCACCCCTTTTCCCCTAAGCCCCACCCAGTCTGAATAAATTGACACCATTAGATGTTTTTTGGCTACTCATTTCACGGTCGTTTCTAAACAATTCTTTAAAAGTTTTATGTGTTAGATCTCTGTGTGTTAGTTTTTTTTTGCTGGGCGTTCGCCCATAGACCCATAGAATATTAATGAGCACAAAGACGGCCCAAGCACTGGCAGGAGCGTATGCGCTGTGCTCCTGGGAAACTTCCTGTGACGACATCACTCCGCCAGCTTTCATTGGTCTGGAATGATCATATGATCAGTGTCACAGGATAGGCCACAATCTAATCCTGTTCATGCTCTTCAGAGAGGACAGGTGCAGTATTATAGGCCACGATAAAGGGTCTTCTGTGTCTAGGGGACTCTGTGATGACCGAAGATGAACTGTTAATGACGTTTCAGCTCCTTACGTTCCTGTTTTGCATCTTATTTCTGTGTATTTTCTTCTTGTCTCCCAGCTACGCTCTTCTCCATGCGTCCAGGAAGGCGTTCAGTAACGTAAAAGTCAGCATCACGAACCAGTGGACCCCATCTGATTTAAATACCTCCGTCTACGTTTTGGCCCCCAATAAGGTGAGGATGAGGTGACCTGGGAAGAGGTGGGTGACTGAAGCCGGCCACACTGTGCAATGTCACCGTGACAGACGGAACGCTGCGATGGCCGGAACGTTACATAGGTTATAATCTGAGCTTTATGCTCGCCACACTATGCTGATCCGAACAGGGTCGGTCCAGCGGCATTTGGATTGTACTAAGCGGACTGAATGACGTGATTATTGACTTCTTTAAATTGGACGATGCTGTAAGCTATGTGATGATTGGGCGGCTCGATTATCGTATCGTATTTGCCCATTATTATTGTGTTAAAGATAAATTAATTATCGGTAATAAATCTGAATTGCTCACAAGCTTGTTTTGTGTATGCCGTGCAATCGCTATTGGCCAGGACAAGCTAACTAACGTAGGTTACCGCATGCGCCAGTCAGTCACCAATCTGTGCATGCGTAGAATGACACCTGAACCGTGAATATGTCAGTTGCCTTCAATTGATTGGATGTTAATAAACCATTATTCAGCTGCTGTCAGTGGTTTATAAATAGCGCCCAGCGCGGAGCCCATCCGCCAGCTTCTTTCACAGATCCGCTGCCATCTGCTGCTGTATTTTAGTAGCGTGTCGGGGTCTGTACATGAAGCTGCCAGGGCATAGTGAGAGAGAGAAAGGGGGGGGGGAAGGGGGGGGGGGGGGGGGGGGGGGTCGGCCAACTGGCATTATTACCACCCAGCAGCTTCACATCATGTGGCAGACGTCTACTAGGGTTGATACTAAGTATCTGTCATACTTCCATAGAGCTTTACTGTACAATAGTGTATACGAGGGCGATGAGAATGACGAGAGCCCAGAGGCGCGGTCCATTTGGATGACGTGCGCCTTTTTGGTCCATTGTGTAGGATCCTATAGCTAAACATGTACACGTGGAGGAGGGGCCTGATCACAACAAAAGAGCGTTTTCTGCCCAATACAGCACCGTGTTCTTGGAAGGTCCTGACCAATAGGAGAGTGGCCAGTTGCAAGCCTATCCCTGTGTATATATTGTCCCACTCTGACCTGGCAGAGTATCCCTGAGAAGCCAGACACACGCCCTCTACTGGGGAGGATGATCTCTCTTTATGTTCTCATTTTCTCTTTTTCTAAGCACAATATCCCTTTTGCATATTAAATAAACACTTTGTGCTTTGGAACCACAGTGTCTGTCTTAAACTTATTTACCTTTAATACATGTAACAGCAGACTTTGGCTTACGTTGTTATACACTGACCCTGTATAATGGCAGACTGTGGTTTACTGGTCGTCTGAGACTGGATACACACCGGGCTCTGCTGGTGGGACAGCCCGCGGTCATATACGAGTCGGACACTAAGGACCAGATTTACTAAGCCACGAGAATGGAAAAGTGGAGATGTTGGCAAATAGCAACCAATCAGATTCTAGCTCTCCCTTTCCTATTACATACTAGAAAATGTCAGCTAGAATCTCATTGGTTGGTTGGTCGGTTATGGGCAACATCTCCGCTTTTCCTTTCCCGCAGCTTAGTAAATCTGGCCCTAAGAACCCGTCCCCTCGTGTAGAATATTTTCTGGGCTCTGTGTCCTGGAGAGGACATGGCGTGTACTGTGTAAGAATCAATGCATAGATTGAAGGCTGTATATTAGAAGCTGACGCGTTTCTGTTTTTCCGTTAGACTTGGAATGACAATCACCTCTTTGCTGACCCTAACTCTGCCACCCTCTTCCTGGGATTACTAGACACCGTCTTCCTCTTCTCCTATGCTGTGGTGAGTTCCTGGTACACAGCGCATGTGCCTGGTAATCCTTTGTCTAACCTGTGTTCAAGCTGCGTCCTTTATTTGTGTCAGTGTAAATATTAAGGAATGTTATGAAAAGAAGCATATTAAAAACATGGACAGAGTGTGATGATAAGAGGAAATCAGGTGGAAAGTTACACCCGGGTAAAACCATGCTGAATTTCAGGTGGATTGAAATTATGTAATTCTATGCATACAGGGAGAATATTTTGTTTATTGCACACGGATACTGACCAGCTTTACTATTACATTGTTAGTTAGACTTCAGCTAGGATAGATCTCAACTCTTTGCAACCTATGTAATTTGCCTCCCCTGCAATTCAACATGGTGTTGCCCAGGTGTAACGTTCCACCTGTTTTTCTCTTATTTTTTTTTTAAACCCTGGCTCCCATCCTGTGTTCTCCTGAACATTAATGTTGCACCATGAATCTGTAGACACCGCCGCTGACTCTGGCAGCGCTATAGCTAGGGTTACTTTTAAACCAATTACCACTTATAATTTTGTCCGCATTAAGGAAAGTGCCGGAAGCTCAGCGTATACCTGTGCTTATATTTGCTTTACAGAAAATCACTTTTCCTCTCAGTCTATGAATGATATAAAATTTTTACGTGTTTTGCCGTGACACAGGGTCTGTTTATCAGCGGGATTATAGGAGATCGGCTGAACATGCGCTATGTGCTCACTTTTGGCATGTGTTCCTCGGCGGTAACGGTAAGTAATAACACGTATATCAAACATACATCTTTGCCATATAATTATCTCCATGGAAATACTTATCCGTGACGTGTACCCGCCTACAGGAATGTTCTCACAGATCAACGGTATTTGCAATGCATTGTGGGTAAAGTGTTGTACATGTCCATGTTACCATTGCATCTCCTTCCTTGTCTGTACAGTGATGAGTGAATGCTCCTGTCCACGTTTTATTCATCCCATGTTTATGATAATAGAGGATGTTGCAGTTTCTCTGATGACCACAATCCATGTGAAATATTACATGGAAGCATCCACAATTTTCGACGTCCAGGTTGTCTTATATTAAACCCAACTTATTAAATATTAAACCCAAGCGGGTACCTGACAGAGCATGCTGGGAGTCGTAGTCTCATGACACCTGGACAGTCACATTGTACATTGTCACTTTGGAACTCTACAAAGCTCCTTTTGTCATATGGGTCGGAATTCATTCTGATTGGTTAACGTAGATGGACACCCATGTGCAGCACGCAATTTCATTGGATGTTGGGGGGGGGAAGCTGAGTTGGCATTGGTTTTCATGGATCCTCCTTTGGGCTGTGTGTTTATAATGGAGTACAGCTGCTCTCCTGCCGTAAAGAGCAGAGCTTTGGGTCCATTTGTATAAGTGACGTTGACCATTGTATTACGCAGCATAAGGGTGGACTTGGTCGTCCCGTGTTCCCACAGTGATGCGTTTATACCCCCTGGGAGCCAATCGTTGTCTTCCTTCTCTTTCAGATGTTTGTGTTTGGGACAGTGACAGAATGGCTGCACTTCTACAACAAGGTCTTCTATGTCCTGATGTGGGTGATTAACGGGCTCCTGCAGTCTACAGGCTGGCCCTGCGTGGTGGCTATCATGGGGAACTGGTTCGGGAAGTCAGGGTATGGTTCTCTGTATGATGTTGGGGACTCTTTAATAATTGCTGTAAGTTACATAAATGTTATGTTTTGGAGTTTTCTTCCTCGTTCTGTCTGTCTTTCTCTGTCTTCTGGTTGTTACGGGCAACGGCAGATTGCGCTCTGATTTCCTCGTTTGCTACGGCCCTAAGATGGCCTTTCATAGGCTAAGGGTCCGATTCCATTAGCTTCTCACCCACATTATTTACGGTGTGAAGCGAATTCCACAAATTTTTATTTGTGTGTGCTCCCCATAGAAATGCGCTTAAAAGTCTGCGAACCGTAATAGACGCCCTGCAAGCTTTTTCCTGTCTTCGCGCTTAATTGAATCGGGCCCAAATTCTGCTTTGCTCTGCTCGTTGAGGAGGACGCCATGTGCACCGTCCGTAACACACACGTCAATGTTTTCTTGTCTTTGCAGGCGGGGTTTAATTTTCGGGCTGTGGAGCGCCTGTGCCTCTGTTGGGAATATTTTAGGGGCCTTGCTCGCTTCTTCTGTGTTACAGTACGGATACGAGGTATGTGGCTAATATAAAAAAAAGGAGCCATTGACATAAAAGTAGCGTTATTTATTAATCCCCATCAAATATAAAATAAAGAACATAAATACCGCTTCTAGTACAAGTAATAGTCAGAATAATACAAACATTTAGTTCCGTTAAAAGTTAATTGTCCAATCTAAGGTTTAAATGCAAAGGTCTGGATTCACAGTGACGTAGTTCTCATCTTACGTACGTTGTATTAAGAATTGAGCTACTCCTACGCACACGAAGTAGTTATTTATGCTATCTACGTACCGTTTCTGTATGTAGATTGCGTAAGCACGGTCTAAAGACGCATGCGTGGAAGTAGCTCAATTCTTAAAACAACGTACGTAAGACTAAAACTACGTCACTGTGACTCCGGACCAAAGTCTACAGCTTCCTATACCAGAGTCTCTCTTCTAGGTATAGTGTATGCACAGTAACCGTATATCTAAGATGTAGACACGGCAGCTCGATGGTACCACTCCGGGTCCCTGGGACGCGGTGTAGCTGGATACTCCGTTAGGGTGATGGTAGTCTGGGTCGGTCTTTCTTTGTGTACACCGCTTCTTAGGGACACTGAGTGAGCGCTATCCATTTACCGCTGTGCCGCATAAGAATCCTGTGCAGAACCTTCGATACTGTGCTTATACCATGCATAGAAAAGATGTACCGGCTTATGAAGCTCAGATTGGACAATTGATACAACTTGGACTTTTTACTGATAAAACATTTTGCTTGTTTTATACGGACTACTGTTACTAGAAGGGGCATTTATATTCTCTATGGGGAATATTAAATAAATAAAGCTACTTTTATGTCAATGGCTCCTTACAATTTTCATGATAATTAATATTTTTCAGGTTTATATGATAAGAAAAATCCAATTAAAAGCAGCACCTAGCAGTATATCATTTATTTTCTCTGTTTTCATAGTACCCTTTTTAAGCATGTAACTCCTTTTTAAAATCTCTCTGGAGGAGAAGCAATGGTTTGCATACACAGTAAGTCTGCGGCATAGACCCAGGGTCCTCTCTTGTTCATTTAGATTTTCCTTTTTCCTAGTACGCTTTCCTGGTTACAGCCTCTGTCCAGTTTGCTGGTGGATTAATCATCTTTTTTGGCCTTGTGACTTCCCCTAAGGAACTGGGTACGTTAAATGCATTGGAGGTTTTGCGGTTACGGAAATGCGATAAAGCTTTGTCCTGTAACCCTGCGTTCTTTCAGGTCTGCTAGACGCGGGAGAGGAGGAGCAGGAGGGCGTAGGTCAGACGGAGGAGGTGAACAGACCTCTGATGAGCGAGGAGAGCGACGGGGACAGTGACTCAAATTATTCCGTTCAAGCTGCCGACAATGCCAATTCTGCCAAAGCGATTGGATTTGTGCAGGCTTGCTGCTTACCTGGAGTCTTACTGGTGAGAACCAATTGTAGATCGATGGGAGTCCCCAAACACTGATGGCTGTCATTGAAGTGGAGACAGTCAAAAGTTTTTTTTGTTTTTTTTATTTGTTATGAATGGGTGCGATTGCCATACTTACCCATTCCTACTCAGTAGCCCTGTCTGCCGGACCACCGTAGAGGTGAGTAACCTTTCCAGGGACTTTTAGGGTTAGGCTGTGGGGAAGGGAGGGTTAAGGTAATAGAAGGGGGAGGGTCAGGATAAGAATTAGGGAGAGGGTCGGGGATAGAATACTTACTTAACTTTCGGAGCACTATGTTCGGTGTTCCGGGGATCGATTGCTATGCCTCTTCAAGGCATAAGCAATCGTTTTCCCAGCCGGTTCGGAACTGGCTTGGAGAGAACGTAACTATCGAAATAGGGCAGTTCGCAATGGGGACCCACACCCATTGTATATAGGGAGGTCCTAAAATTTAAGAGTCAGATAATCAGCACCACCAGATTACAGTTGACACCCTGTACTTTATTTGGGTGCCATATGCTATGTAGCAATTCTATTAATTGTGTAATAATAATAATAATAATATAATAAAAAGAATAATCATCTCTTTGTAGGGGATTATGTGACTATAAAGTTTATGCAAAAACAGGCAATAATTCCCAGAATGTTCACAAAAAAATTGCTAAAAATAATGATTTAACTGTGCTCCCTGCTCTGTGACATTATTTGTCCTTAAACAATTTTATTTACATTTCAATTTTATTTACATTTTTTGGCTGTGTCAATAATTGCATGGGAACCTTTAATAGCCGTATTCTCCTCTGTGACCACTAGATGGCAGTGGTTTTTTTTTTTTTTTTAAACATTCTCTTTCTCTGCAGGGATTAGCCACAATGGGCTGGATCCAGACTTAAGTGCTTAAAATTAAGAGCCGCATTCACAACTCCGGAATTATGCGACATAAATTTACCAATAGTAGCTACTACGCATGTGTGGTAACTATTTTACGCAATCTATGTAACGAAACAATACGTAGATTGCGTAAAATAGTTACCACGCATGCATAGTAGCTACTATCGGTAAATTAAGGACGTATGTCGCACAATTACGGAGTTGTGAATCCAGCCCTAAGAGAGGAAAGTTGCTCCTGGGTTAAACCATGTTGATTTCAGGGGGAGTCAAGGTAATTGTATTCTTTGCATGCAGGGATATATCTTTGAATTGCTTACTGCACACAGACATTGACCAGCTTTTCTATCACACTGTTATTTAGACTTGGGATAGGAAACATCACCTCTCAACTCTAATACTGTTTGCAACAGAGGAAATATTTCCCCTGCAATCACCATGGTTTAGCCCAGGAGTAACTCATTTCAAGCACTTACTTAAGTCTGGATCCAGCCCAAAATGAATAAATAGGAGTTGCGTCTCTCATACCATTAAAGAGCCATTCTCCGTTTTCATCCATGGTTGTGCATAGTAAATAAACCGCATTTTGATTGATGGCTCAAGTTTAACTGTAAACGAGCCAATCAAATTGCAGAAGTGACAGGACGCCTGAAATATGGAGAATGCTGGTTATGGCTGTTGCTGGTTTAGTAGAAAAGGTTCCTGGGATTGGGTAGCGCTAGGTGACCTCATTTACTATGTATTCGGAGAGTCCAGTCCTTAGATTGGGAGACCATGGATACAAATCCACTCCTGGTTATGGTCTTACTTGCTCTCTCTTGTGTCTGCAGTATTCATTGGCCTACGCCTGTCTGAAACTGGTGAATTACTCCTTCTTCTTCTGGCTCCCCTTCTACCTGAACCAGAACTTTCAATGGAAGGAGGCGGAGGCCGACCAGCTGTCTATCTGGTATGACATCGGTGGCATCATAGGTACGGAATCACACCTTACAGCAGTGCATCGTGGGCTATAGACAGAAGAGGGGGATAGGATAGAAGGGGTATAACCAGGTACAGGATGGAGAGAGGGATAGGATAGAAGGGATATAACCAGGTACAGGAGGGAGAGGGGGATATGGTAGAAGGGATATAACCAGGTACAGGGGGGAGAGGGAGATATGATAGAAGGGATATAACCAGGTACTGGACAATGTATATACCAGTATACAGCATGATTTCCAACATATTTATTTTTCTATGTTATTATTATTATTATTATTATACTTCCTCTTCCTTCCTGCAGGTGGCACCATCCAGGGATTTATCTCAGACTTGATGAAGAAAAGGTCCCCTGTGTTGGCCGTCAGTTTGGTCTGTGCTGTGGGCGCTCTATTTGGATACAGCAGTAAGTATTTTTGTACCCATGTAAAGCCACACACTACACGA
>WWET01000146.1:820577-833240 GCA_011038615.1 Limnodynastes dumerilii | reverse complement strand
TACACGCCGGCTGGGCCTGATAATGTTCGCCAGTGTAGAGCATGGACTGATGGCGGAGCTAATACAAATTGTCTACAAGGGCACCAGCTGAACGTCCATTACAGCTCGTCACCTGCCTGGCCTGATAATCACTGCAGTAGCGTTACTGCACGATATAAATGCCTTAACCCCCGCCCACCATGCGTACACTTAGCGCATTGCGGGTCGTCACATCTCGCCGGTGGAAAGACATAATGTGCATATCCACCATATTTACGCATATGCAGAGAGTACGAAGGAATTTTGGATGCGGAAATGGCCGGTCGTGCGCAATTCTGGTTCCGATCCAACAGTTTTACTCCGGATATTTGGAGCCTCGGCAAAGCCTCCAGCAGCTATATCTGTGACGGACATGTGATGCTGTAAATGTGTTTATCAGGGAGAGGAGGAGGAAGTAGTCATCTGTCTGCTGTGTTTGTGGTTTTAGTTATTGTGAAGGGATGTGATTTGTTTGACAGTCGTGGGAAATGTACAATAACCATCTATGATATTGCAATTACCAAGAAAAGATTATTTTTTTTGTTTTCAGAATCTCCAAACAACAAACCTCTCAACGCGTTTCTCATGTCTATAACAGGTATGTCCTCTGGAATTAAAACAAGCGTAGTTATGCGTCTTCCATCATTTAAATCCAGCCTCGTACCAAACCTAAAAGAATGGCGGCTGTATCATTACCGAAATGCCCAGAAAATACATTTTATTTTTACCTGTTTCTACACGTTTCCAGTAGTAACAAGCTGCGGCGGACTGAGGTTAGGGCTTAAAAGGGAAGTTAGTGTTAGGCTTCGGGACATAGAGGGTTAGGGCTCAAGAAGGAGAAGGTTAGGGGTAGGCTGTGGGAAACAGAGGGTTCGGGTTAAGATGAAGAGCTTACCTGTCACCATATGTCTTCACTGCTCCAGGAGCAGCACCATTGCTGGTCTCAATAAAGGAGTCGCCATTCAACAAAATCACAAAACAGATCATCGTACCCACGAACGACGGCCATTCAAACTAATAACTAATGGTTTTTGGATTGCTGGTCAGGTTGCTGGTGTTTGGATTGCTAATCCTGCCGGTCAGGTTGCTGGTTCTTGGATTGCTAATCCTGCCGGTCAGGTTGCTGGTTTTTGGATCGCTGATCCTGCTGGTCAGGTTGCTGGTTTTTGGATTGCCGGTCAGGTTGCTGGTTTTTGGATTGCTGATCCTCTTGGTCAGGTTGCTGGTGTTTGGATTGCTGGTCTTGCTGGTCAGGTTGCTGGTGTTTGGATTGCTGATCTGGCTGGTCAGGTTGCTGGTTTTTGCAGGCTATAACATGCTCTGGTTTTTGGAACCGCACATACATAAATTTAAATTAAGCCCTAAAAAGCGCATCCAAAATATGTTTCTTGGACAACGGGGGCCTTGGAAGAGGAAGATGGTGTTCGCATATGCAGCAATATGGGGAAAGTATAATGATTTTGGGGTTTACTGAATATTATCAGGGCTCCTTCATCTTGGTTTCTTGCTTTAAGTCTGTGAAGCAGGTGCTTTATTTACGAGCTGTTCCTGACTGTCTGTCTGTGGGGTTTTTCAGGGTTTTTTATCGGCGGCCCCTCAAACATGATCAGCTCGGCCATCTCTGCAGACCTGGGGCGCCAGGAGATGGTAAGGGGCAGCAGCGAGGCCCTAGCAACAGTCACCGGGATAGTGGACGGGACGGGCAGCGTTGGGGCCGCTCTGGGCCAGGTAAGTCTTCAGTAGATGTTCTACAGCGAGGGGGGAGGGGGGCCATCTGGAGTCGGTTCATTTTGGCATTCAGGTCTTGATCAGCCCTCTAAGGCCAGATTTACTAAGCTGCGGGTTTGGAGAAGTGGAGATGTTGCCCATGGCAACCAATCAGATTCTAGATGACATTCTCTAGTATGTAATAAAAAAGTGAGAGCTAGAATCTGATTCCCCATGTCTTTAGACATTCCTGGTTTTCGTGCATATGTTTGAGTTCTGCACATGCACACACAGTATATGCACTCATAACACTACGCACGGATCTTCTGAACGTTCTTAGTTGGAAATATGGTCCAGTATGTGCAGGGCAGGGTAGGGAGTCATATGAGATCCTCCATGGAGCAATGGCTGTGTCTGTTTACAGCGCTAGTTCACTACTATTCTTTGCTATAGGCCAAAGGCAACCAATCTGCAGAGCAGCTTTAAATGGTTTAGGAATTTGGTAGCAAAACCTGCAAAACATCCCTAAAATGAACTACACTGTTGGATGAGACTACATATTACAATAAACAATGATTAGTAACACCCCAGAGGTCCTAAACTGTGTCAGGAGTTTTATAAATGAACAAATAAATAAAATTGATAAGGGCTCCATTTCTAGATATACACTGTCAATAAAGAAAGCAGACACATCGCCTTAAGCACTGTGGATTGTGTATCACAATGACACCAAAATGTTATGCACCAAGAAAATTCATTTTACATTAGTGTTTATTTATGTTACTTCTAAATAAATCAACATGGTTTAGCCCAGGAGTAACTAATTTCAAGCACTTACTTAAGTCTGGATCCAGCCCATTATTACTGGCTATATTTTAGGTGTTGGGAGCCAAGCAAATAAGCTTGAACATGGGCCAACATACTTTTCCTTAAAGCGTTAAAGCCTTTCTTTACCAACCAGTAATTTAGGGCAGAGGTATTATATTTCCCCAGCTAGTTTTTTATATTCTAATGTAATTAAACACTGTGATCCAGGCTCCTGTGTGTATATCACGTCCTATGGGCTGGGTTCATGGTCACATTTCTCTTTTTTGTGCTTTCAGCATAAGTTTGGGTTAATCATTGTCTTCACTCCTTGTCTAGAATGTTACAACAGTATCCAGTCAAGATAAAATGTGTGTCTTTGTCTGTGAAGATTGCCTAAGTCTGACCCTGTCTGATCCCACTGCCAAGAAGAGAGGGGCGGGCATGCCAGCATTCCTTATATAGCAATGCATGAAAAAGTCTGTCTTTAGTTCTGCACTGTTAACACTTTCAATAGTCAGTTGTGGTTAAAAAAAAGACAAGGATCATACAAAATGAAAATCTAATGTTCTTCACATATAGAAAATGCCCATCAGTAACATTAAAGAGATTGGGCCAGATCCTAAGCTATGGCCGACAGGGGAATTACGCACGCCGCATGCGTAAATCCCCTGTCAGCTATAATGTGCATGCGCACATAGTCAGTACACATGCATACCGGCAGGTATACGTAACTATGTTACGTACGCCAGCCGGTACAATAAAGGGGCCGGGTTACATTTTACATTTGCATTATCTCCGCCATATAGGCGAAGATAGGCATGTTAATTAGTTGCGGGGCAGGGGTGGCCCCATTATGACTATGTGATCGTAAGGACAGACCCTTATGTGCATGGGTCTGGATCTACCCCATTATATGTAAATGTATTTGTATTTGCATAGAGAACACTTTATGAATGCATGAAAAAGCTGCAGCCAAGGACCAAAGTGACCACTATGTAACTACAAGGAACAAAAGAGAGGTCCGGCGCTCCAATCATACATTATATAACGCTATGTGTCAGCACATAAATAAAAAGGAGGTTTAGGTCACAATATAGCTATATTGGGTTATATCACCTGCCCAGCGTCAAGGCACCTCCTGTAGGTGAGTCCCTATCCATCTGCTATATGTGTACACAGGAGGTCTCTGTTAAGACACTACCTGCATTTGAATAGCCTGCAGCGGCCATGTTTGGGGAGTGGTCAGACTCCCAAATAAAACTAAACAGTAGCAAGAGAATTGGCTGCGCTTCTATCCAACAAATTAAAGATGTGCAAGTGTATATATAAATATAGGGGTGCAGCCAAGGACCAAAGTGACCACTATGTAACTACAAGGAACAAAAGAGAGGTCCGGCGCTCCAATCATACATTATATAACGCTATGTGTCAGCACATAAATAAAAAGGAGGTTTAGGTCACAATATAGCTATATTGGGTTATATCACCTGCCCAGCGTCAAGGCACCTCCTGTAGGTGAGTCCCTATCCATCTGCTATATGTGTACACAGGAGGTCTCTGTTAAGACACTACCTGCATTTGAATAGCCTGCAGCGGCCATGTTTGGGGAGTGGTCAGACTCCCAAATAAAACTAAACAGTAGCAAGAGAATTGGCTGCGCTTCTATCCAACAAATTAAAGATGTGCAAGTGTATATATAAATATAGGGGTGCAGCCAAGGACCAAAGTGACCACTATGTAACTACGAGGAACAAAAAAGGTCTGGCGCTCCATTTATATATATTTTATTATAAAATCCCCTCTGAAGGGCTTTATTATGGCCCTATTTTTAGATTTAGGATGATATTATGTTAATCCCAAGCATGTTTCCATTGTTTTACTGTGTTATCCTCTACCACCTCTGATGGAAGGCTGTTCCACTTATCTATCACCCTTTCAGTGAAGTCATTTTTCAATTTTCACCTACCACCCTCCAGCAGGTGAAGGAGAGGAAGTGAGGAGAGTGACGTTATGAGATTCACAATACCTGGCCTGCACTATGGAATCTGGTTAAGTGTCCAAATATATAGGCATAGACACCTGACAAAGGATGATGGGATTTGTAGTTTCTGGACAGGTTGGCCAGGCCTGGCATAGTGGGTATTGGCGCACACACACACACACACACACACAGTGAATGTGTTTGTAAAGCTCTATGCTTCACTGTCCTGTCCCTGATCCATACGTATCATCCAGATCCACCATCCCTGTTCTTTTCTCTCCCTACAGACTATCCTGACACTTGTCTTCATCATTCCTCTTATTGTGCGGGAGACCAGACCAGCATGGAGGAGCAGGAGGGCGTCTCGACTCACGGGGTGACAATTAAATTTGCTGACACCTGTTCACAGCCGCACAAGACAACGTGAATCCGACCTGATAGGGTGAAATTAAATCACGGTGGACGGAATTAGCAAGTGGACAGCAAACATTGGATGATTTGGGTCGGGTTGGAAAAAAAACCAAAAAACTGCTTTTGCAAATCCCGTTATTGGCTTGTTTTAAAGCAATTTACACTACTTTTTTTTTTATTTTATTTTTTTATTGTTTTTGTGGTTTTTTTTACATCTCTATTTTTGTACGCCTATTTTTCCCGTCCTAAAATTCTTGGTTCACAAAATGAAACGAAACCTTTTTATGGTTTGTAAAAAATAATTTTCTTCAACTCTCAATCTTTTTTTTTTTTATTTTCTTCAAATCTCAATCTTTTTTTAAATTTTTTTTTGTTCAGGATTATTGCTGGATTTTTCAGCACATGGGAAAAACACTCAACAAACTAGACAAAAAAACAAAACAAAACAAATGTAACTTTATTTGTACCAGGTAACATTGACATGTGCAGCACTTTACCACCCCACGTGTTTATTTGTGTCAAGACGTGCAGATACGTTTTGTGCCTCAAGAAATATGAAATACGATAAATTTAAGAGACAAAGTGACATCAAAGGGAACCTGACGTTATTGACGCTGTAATTGAAGGCTTAATCTAATGCTGCTATTGCTGAGGAATTTATCTTAGCGATTGGTGAAGAGCGAATCGTTTGCGTTTTACTACCCACAATCTCTTGGTGCAAGTTTCAGAGTTACCAGAGTGGTCTGCCAGAAGCAGGAAGTGTACAAACTCTGCTAACGCGTTTCTCTCTTGTACCACATGAAATAGGACGTCTTGTTTCTTTTAACTACGAGCCTGTACAGTTTCGTGTGAAACCCCTAAAGCATCTGCCATCGTCTGAGGCATTTGCCAAGGAATTCTTGGAAACGTACTTTTGTAAACATGCCCTAACCAAGGGAAGGTTTCTCCACTACAAGGAAGGAATCTGGGCATCGGAATCAAGCCTTAATCAGGAATCGGTTTTAGATTTTTTTTTAATAGGTGCTGTGTAATATTTCCTTCATGTACGGCTGTTATGGCAGTCATCTATCATTGGGACTTATTTTGTCAAATGAAATTAAAACAAAAAAAAATAAGTGTCCAAGCAGTTTAATTCCTGAAAAATGCACAAAATACGTGTATGTGACATCCTGGGGTCTGTCCAGTACCCATACGCTTGTGTCGGCCAATGTTGTCTCTAAATGTTAGATGAGACACTGCTGGTAAAACTACAGGTCCCATCATGCTTTGTCTGGTATCCTCTATGCCTGTGCTGCTTTGCATGCTGGGATTTGTAGCGTCACAACACCTGGTTGTCTATACGAGATACTGTATTAGACAGGGATGTGACGCGTGATCTCAGACTGCAAGGGAAAAGTATATATGTGCAGTGCTGATGAGGACACCTATGCCTATAGATCCCATGGAAGGGAATGAAGTTTGTTTTTTGGTCTTTTCTTCTGTTATTATTTAGCCGTGTAACAAGTTAATGTTAATGAAATGTCTAGTAGAAATATCCATCTAATCTACTCTATGGACCAGAGCCAGAGTTGGAATATAACAGGTTACGCGCTTACACAATCTACATACAGAAATGGTACATAGAGTAATTAAGCTATGACGCATGCGCAGTAGCTCAATTCTTAAACAACGTACGTAAAACGAAAACTACGTAACTGTGAAACCAGACCACAGTGCGTAATCCGGAATGGTGCGTTCCGATACGTCACCGTTATGTAAGCATTTGCGCAGAAGGCTCACGCGGAGTACTTACGCCATCGGAACGCGTAAACAGGCGGTTTTGCGTCATTCTGGATCCGGTTCAGGATTGGTACAGTCGGCCTTGGTCGGATTGTTTAAGCAAACGCTAGGATTATGGCGCAAGTTTGTCTCTTAGACATTTTATTGGCTGATCAGTCTGTTAAGTGTATAGCGTTTACCCAGCTTTGAGCTTCTAACATCTAAACTGGCTTTTAATCGTTTGGGGTCTGTATCACAGTCGCAGCTGTTTTATTTGTAAACACAAAAAGTTGAATAAAATCGACAATTTTTTGATTATTTTTAAACAAAGCCTTTGTATTGTGTAATGGCCATTCTTGTGTCCCATATATGGAGTGAATTGAATAATATATACACATCATGCAATGAATGATATGCTTAGAAAGTGCCTGTACTTAAGGATCTGTAATATTGTTGTGTAAGTAACGTGTCATAATGCAGCATTGCTATTTGTGTCGCTGGAGAGGAAAATCTTCTCATAATGACTGCAGTGATTGAAGCTCTCAGACAATCGGCCACCCCTAGAAACGTTCGTGGGTTGCACAAAACTCGCTTTTGTTTGCTCAGAATGTCCGTGGGCTGTACCAATGTGCGATGATATGGGGGGAGACATTTGTTTCTTTTGTCTTCCATTGTTTGCATGGGTAGAATGATCGTTCTTTATATCTGCAATCTCGGTCTTGCTTATAGCATTTTCTACGTTCGCAATGGGCAATAGGCGGCCCTTAATGCGGTCACCTGTGGCCTCCCGCTCGGCTTTATTGTTGGGGTCCGTTTTGTTTGCCATATTTTGTAAAACTTGCTTAAGGTACTTGGAGATTAGGGTCTAGATTTCCAATCAGTCAGTTCCAATCTGATTGGTTGCTATGGGCAACATCTCCACTTTGCCGCAGTTTAGTAAATCTAGCTCCAGGTGTTTCTTATGCTAAATGTATCATTTGGATCGAGTAGAGATGATGTTGGCCCCTTTGGACGGTTAGAGAGCCCAGACAGCCCCTGAATTTTTTATGTAAAGTTGTCTATAACTGTTCTATAACTTTAGAGTTTTTTTAAAACTGGCAGAGAATCTGGGAGAATTTTCTGGAACGTTCCGTTCTCATATTGAATCAGATAATAGTTTCCGGTGTCGTGTGCACGGTAAATGTCCCTAAAGACGTTGGTCTGGATTCACAGTTACGTCGTTTTCATGTTATGTATGTTGTTTTAAGAATTGAGCTACTGCACGTGTGTAACATACACATACATAACATGAAAACTACGGAACTGTGAATCCAGACCCTTCTGTAACATTCCTAGAGGTGTGTTCGGGTTCTTGTGAGGATGTTTAATGAATAAAACCTATTTTGTAACTCTTAAACCAAAATAACTGGTTTTTATATATGTATTTTATATATCAGTGTGCGGGGAGGGGGGGTTGTCATGTTTGGCTTGACTCTGGTTATGAGGAGGGATTGTTTCTTTGCACCATTTATGATAGTAAGTTCATACACTGAGAGATAATCCAACGGGTCAAATACAGGGACTAATCGATGGATCTGAGAGATCATCCAATCAAGCGATAACCCGGGCTCCGGATATTAACCCAGTGTGTGTGGCCAGCCAGACAGCAGATCCCTTCTCAAATCAACCCCACGGTGCTAGATTTACTGAACTGCGTAAAAGTAAAAGTGGAGTTGTTGCCCATAGCAACCAATCAGATTCTAGCTCTCGCTTTCCTGTTGCATACTATAGAATGTTAGCTAGAATCTGATTGGTTGCTAGGGGCAACAACTCCACTTTTCTGCAGCTCAGTAAATCTGGTCCTTGGAGTGATTTGAGCGGGATACGGTTGCGTTTCACGTACTTACCAGTTTGACAGACGGGAGCGTCGACACCGCCGGAACCAGAGCAGGTCTGATCGTCAGTGATGACAGATTGACAATTCTTCATTCAACTATGACGAGGATAACGGCTGGAAGCTTCCAGACATGGACGGGTGAGAGTTATACTAAATGTTATTTTTACTGTTAGTTTTATGGTTAGGGGAGGATTAGGGATAGTATGCTGTTAGGGGATGGAGAGGGCGGACCCTCCAACATGACCCATTCCATTAGGTACAATATACTCCACACCTGAGCTTCCAACTGTCACTCACCTGGTGAAATGACTTAACTGATATTTGAAAAACTATTTGTCTTTTCAACAAAGGTGGTTACCATAGTTACTGACAGTTGGAAACTCAGGAGCAGAGTATTTTGTACCTAATTAAATAGAACACATTTGGAGGGTATGAGGGGACGGTTAGGCTGCGGTGAGGTGATGGTTAAGGTTAGACAGCAGGGACGGTTACAGTTAGGGTTAGGCTGCATTGAGGGGGCGGTTAAGGTTATACTGTAGAGAGGAGACTTAAGGTTAGGCTGCAATGTGGGGACGGTTAAGATTAGACTGCAGGGAGGGTACAGTTAGGGTTAAGCTGAGGTGATTGGTTGGTTAGGGTTAGTGTTTGACTATTCACTATTGACAACACTAAGGTCTGTATAATGATACACTCCGCCTTTGTGTCAGAATAAGGGCCTTGTTGAGTATGTTTTTGTAGACCTTGATACACTATCAACCTAATGTCATGTGGATGAATGTCACAAAAATTACTTTATGGGCTAGATTTACTGAACTGGAAAAGGAAAAGTTCAGATGTTGCCCATAGCAACCAATCAGATTCTAGCTTTCACTTTCCTGTTATGTACTAGGGAATGTTAGAATCTGATTGGTTGCTATGGGCAACATCTCAAATTTAGCCCTATATCTTTTATACCACACCTGATTTGAGCTCTGGTGGGTAACCTCATGTTCAGTACATCTGTAGGAATGTGGATTATGGAATTGTAAGAGGTTTCCTCCAAACTTAATGGACAGATGGGGAATACTTCCATATGCACAACTTAGAAGCATCAAAATAGTAAACTGCCTGTTTTTTCTATTTATAATAAAGTTGTTTTTATTGAAGAAAAAAAAAAAGATATTCATTCAGTAAAAGTTGCAGCAAATGGAATATGATTGATACATAGATGGTTGTCTCAGATAATTGGAATGTTTGTATTGTAACCACAATTTCTCTATCAATGCTCATTTTCTTATTTATGTTCAATAAGTTGTTTCACAACCACACTCCCTCAGCTTATTTTTTGTAAGATATCTGTATATTTCAAACAATTCAATAAAAGACAATATTTTTATGTAAGGCTTTTAATGTTTCCTCTCTGTGTGTTGTGGGTTTACATTGTCTGCGACCTTCATCATCAGCCCTACAAGAACAAAGGGGTTGAGCTGACAATGCATGTAGTTCCTTAAATTTACCAGAAGAGGGCGGTTTACCTTGTAAACATCTGCCTGGTAACACTAGTGTAATCCGAACACAATGCACAATTCTGCTGGGAGAACAAGTCACTTGTACAATGGGCACTGAAGTGTATACAAAGGAAGGAAGGTGTAGGTCTGTCTGTCCACACTGATGCAAAACACTGAGACGGACAGACACTTCATTCAGCCAGGTGTAAAGCAAATGTGTGGTTATTGACACAATGTAGATTAATTGCCACATGCAAGTATTTTAATGGATTTCATTTAGATGTAATATAATACTGTGTGTATTAATTAAACCAGCAGCAATTATATCTGAACTGATCAGCAGAACATTATATTTCCACAGCCAGGAAGCAAGTGGAACGTTTTATTTATACGACTGTCCAGGAGTGTCCGGGACTTGATATTAGCACGTTATTATTGGGTGAACAGGTCATCGGGCTGTATATAACCCACTCTGACCCTCAGTGTTGCTGACACTTATAAATCCTACACAAGCACTAATCATTACTGCCTGCAGCCTTACCCTAACTGCAGCCTAACTCTATCCCTAACCACAGCCTAACCCTTACCACAGTCTGACCCTAACTATCCCTAACCGCAGCCTAACCCTTACCACAGCCTGACTCTAACTATCCCTAACCGCAGCCTAACTCTATCCCTAACCACAGCCCCTAACCCTTACCACAGCCTGACCCTAACTCTATCCCTAACCACAGCCTAACCCTAACCATAGCCTGACTCTATCCCTAACCACAGCCTAACCCTAACCATAGCCTAACTCTATCCCTAACCGCAGCCAAACCTTTACCACAGCCTGACTCTAACTATCCCTAACCGCAGCCTAACTCTATTCCTAACCACAGCCTATCCATTGACTGCAGATATGCAAGGAAAAGTTAAGGTAGGGTTTGGAACTTTTAAATCGGCTAAGTACTTAAAGGGAACTGGATCTGGCCCAATATTCCGTCCTTGATGTTTATCATTTGATACTACATTTTCACTTGATGTACATTGTATTTCACCTGTATTTAAACCCATGTACTATGACTATATGTCACATGTACGTTTTCTGTTCTTCAACTTTAATAAAACTGAGTTTAAAAAAAAAAAATTATTTAAATAAAACTGCCGATAGAACGTTATAGAGGACGATTTCCCGGGTGATTTTGCTTATTATGCTAGGAGTCTTCCTTACATAAGCGTGTGAGCACAGCCACACATAACGGACTCCTGTGACATAAACACCAGTCTGAATGGGTCATTAGTGTGGCCTCAGACCAGCCACTACAGTGCCTGCAATTAAGGCCTCAGACTGATTAGCCAGGACTGAGGCTCAATCCAAACAAGAGGCTCTTGAGTAGCCTTGTTAGACTAACTAAAACAACTCTTGTTGAAGGAGGATAGATTGCCCTGTTGATCTTTACTATCCAGCTTCCTAAAATAAATCCCCCTGACCTCAGGGGCCAGACAGACAGACAGAAAGGATCTGTGGTTTCAGGCTGGTGATGGATGGTTTCCACCCCTTGTGTTTGTTTATGGCCGTGTCCTGAAGGTCTGAGGAAGTGGGGGACAGGCCTGGCCTGGGGTGGGTGACAATGCGGGCATTATTTTGGCAGGTGTGAGTACAGGAGCTGTGTTAGCGTCTGGTCGCGTCTGCTCCCCCTGTCAGAACCTGTACATCAGCGACACAGAGTCCGATTAGCTGCTATTGATTTAAACCATTGCACGTCCTCCAATCATTGGCCCTGATTTAGATCTAAGTACGCAATTCTCTTCATTAAGGACCGGATTCAGAGATATGGTTTTTTTTGGTTTTTTTTAAAGTACGCAATTCCACGCACGCACGCAGATGTCTGTTCTTTACGTGTGTACTTATGTGCGTATATGTAGGTCGTACGAGCTATTCTTAATAACTGCGCCCTTATGCTTTTGTTTATATGTCTCCCCCACCCCCACTCACTTTCATGTGAATTTTGACGTCCGTTTTTCAACCCCGCCCATCCGTATGTATTTCACCAAGTGCGATTCACAAGTCCGTCCGTTAGGCACTTATGAGCGTATATTCTACGTAATGTACGTGAATAAAGTTACGACGCATGCGCAGCTAAAACGTACCTAAAAAGTACGCATGGAACTCCACGAGAAAACAGATCTGTGAGTCTCCTGACAAGCTATGTCGGCATCGCAACTTCTTCCTCATGGAAGTAAATGATTGCAGCACACGGAAGGCGAGCAAAACATGGAGGCCTGGATCTTGTCTACAGTGCTTACAATCTAAAGGTGGTGAAGAGGACGCATGGCATGCCAGCCTAGTGAAACAACTGAGATGCTGATGAAATGACGGTGGAACGGACTCAGGAATTACAGGCAGCCACGTTTGCCGATTGCTAGGATTGGGAAAACACCTGCTAGTTGCGTTCTGCGCACGCAGTGACCGCAACGTTTGTATCCTCGCCATCCAGAGTTCTGTGTGTTCGTTTTTAGGTCTGATGAGTTTCTGATGGCGGGACAGGTGTGAGCACGCGAGGAGGGGTTTGGTATTTAAATATAACGATAGGGTCGTATACGGACGCCGTGCTATACAGACTGAAGATCTTAGG
>WWET01000146.1:806997-820553 GCA_011038615.1 Limnodynastes dumerilii | reverse complement strand
TGTGGTCGGGGGGGGGGGGTGTTGTCCTGCCATGCGCTCGCACAGAAGGCTGGATCCAGATATCAGATGCCCATTTTTGGCGGACGGAACGCAGCGACAGTGTAAGGGTCCAGAATGTCGACATGTGGGCGCTTTCTGCGATCTGTGTGCGGAAGATGTTTACGTTCACTGCGGCGCCCCTCTGCCAGCGGGGTGGGTATACTTACAGTGAGTATGCAGGGTGGGCAGGGGGCGGTGTGCCAGTCACACAATGCGTCTTGGTTATGCCCTTACGAGCGATTCTCAGTTGCGTGCTGGCCCAATTTTTTTCCGAGGGGCCGGTGTGTAACATTTAAGATAGAGTCCTGAGTACAGAAGACCGTATGTGCAAGGCGTCTGGTTTCCCCTCATACGTACCGGCCTTAGGATTACACGGGCATCCACTGCAGAAGATGACCTCTGGATCCAGTTCCTAGGGCCAGATTTACCAAGCTGCGGATTTGGAAAAGTAGAGACGTTGCCCATAGCAGCCAATCAGATTCAAGCTCTCACTTTCCTATTACATACTATAGAATGTCAGTTAGAATCTGATTGGTTGCTATGGGCAACGTCTCCAATTTTCCAAACCCGCAGCTTAGTAAATCTGGCCTTGTGTCTGCATATGGGCCGGTGTCTGTATAGATAGTTACCCCCTTTAGACTTTTGACTGGAAAACAATCCTCACCAGCAGCGAGGGACCACCTGCATGCCCTCCTTCCTCCTTCGCCCCCACCTGTGCCTCCTCCCTCCCTCGCCCCCACCTGTGCCCTGCGCTGACCCAGCAGAGGCCAAACAGGTTAGTTATTGTGTCACATTCCTGCCCTCGCAGCCCGCTCGGTGCAGGTGGCTCTGCCCTGAGAAAGGACGGAGACACCTGTAAGTAATCTAACCAGTGGGTCCCCGGGGACGGCTTCCTGTAAAGAGAAGTGTTAGGCATTTACAACAGATTGAGAAACGGACAAAGCAGAACAACTGGCATCCACACCCCGGGAAGTGCAAAGCGACTCCGCGGCCACCTGGCTGGGTGTGAGCTCAGTAAACGCCACAATAAAGAGATGTGATTACTCGTTCTCCTGTGTATAGGGCTGAGCAGGTGCTAAATGGGGGCATAAAATATCTCCTTTCCAGGTAAATTTAGGCATCGGCCCTGATCCAGAGTAACTGCAGAGGCGCAAAGTTGCACCAGGACAAATCACAAAGCAATTCGAGAGGTGCAAATACATTTTTGGGATTTTGTTTTGTCTGCAGGGAAAATACTGCTTATTGCACTCAAATACTGATCTGCTTTATTATAAACTCTAATTTAGAGTTAAGCTACAAAACATCATCATGTCATTCTGTTTGCACATGTTTCTTTTTGCCTTTTCCCATGTGTTTTGGGGTATTTTTTTGGGAGTTTTTTTTGCTGTTAGTCAGGGAATATCTGTGAGACTCCCAAAATTTGGTCAGCTCTTCCGCTATCCCGGGAAAGCCGGCAAATCTCCTGACCCCCTAATAAACTCTATTGAAATCCCTGGAGTTACTAGGGATGGACGGGACTTGATGATGTAATCAAGCCCCGCCCACCCCCCTAGAACACTAGAGATCACAATAGTGATCGACAGGGGACAGGCCTTAATGACGTGATTTGCATAAATTGTGCCATTAAGCCCCGCCCCCTACAGGCATCAGTAGTTGCCAAATTTATACTTCTTCCCTCCAGGAGATCTCAGAGGCAAGGAAGAGATGCCGATATGGGGGGCAGGGCTTGATGCAATTTATGCAAATTGTGTCCTTAAGCTCCGCCCCATTTAAGCCATTGCTGCTATTCATAAGTGTTATGAGGATGGGACAGGGCATAGTTCAAGGGAGGTAACTCTGGAAAGTATAGTAAAGTTTACACAATATACAGCTTATGATCAGTTGAAATATACACACGTGACTGCGTTAGATGTGTTGATTTTCAATTACTTTATCGCTAGTGTAACTACTAATGAAGGTGGATCGGACTTCTGATATGTATGCGTGCGGATGTGTGATTATGCGCAGAGTTCCGTAATCGCAGGAGCAGACTTTCCGATAGGCAGAGCCTACTTAAAAGTATCCGACTTGATGCTAACATAAGATGGTGGCAAACTGGCATCGCCAATGCATACGTGCACAATACGTAAACATCGCACTTTCCTTAATCACGCGCAATGACCGCAATTTATGTTCGTCAGCTGTTACTTGCAAAAGACAGAAAAAAAAACAACATTTTTTACATAACAACAACATATTAAAACAAAACTCCTTAATCAGGCCCAGTATCTGCATTGATTGTTCATGGCAAATCTGGACATCCTGGGAGACTCCCAAAATTTGGGCACATTAGTGGGATTTCCAACCACCCTCCTGCATTTGGTGCCATCAAGCTCCGTAGGGGTGGGTTTGATTATGCCTTTTTATGCATATTGGGGCATTTTGACTCCGCCCCTTGCTTAACATTGCTCATGGAATCCCGGGATAGCTGGCAAATCTCCCGGATCTGTGTTACATTAAATCACGGTGTCAAGCCCAAAGCGTTACTGAGGATGGGCGGGGCTTGTTGACATGAAGTTCAGCCTCTTCTTTAGTCACCCTATGAACAGCAATTTTGATTGTGCAAGTGAGGGAGGGGGTGGGGCTTGTTCATGTGACTTGCGGAGTCTGTCAGCTGATCTCCCAAGGCAAGATGAAAAAATGGGAACCCTCCCAAACAAAATAGATAATTGATTAGCGTTTTCCTGCGCGATTCTCGTGATTATCTTAAATCTGATTATCGGGGTGGAGTGTGGGTACCCGTAGCGAATGCCCCTATTTTGATAGGGCCGTTCACTCCCAGCCACTTCCAAACTGGCTGGGATATCGATTGCTTATGCCCCAGCAGCCTAACCCTAAGTCACCCCCCCTCCCCCCCCGCAGCCTAAATTTAAGTCTCTCTCCTCTTCCCCCGCAGCTTAAGACCTAAATCCCCACCCCCCCAGCCTAACCCTAAGTCCTCGGAGGAGGTTCCTCACCTCACAGGTGGTCCGGTGGCGGCTTTTCCAAAAATAAATGGGTGAGTATACGAATTGCATACTCACCCATTCATAAAAAAAAATTCTGCGATGTTTCACATTCGAAATAGGGACAGCCGAAAAGTAACTTTTGGCTGTCCCTATTTCACAATATGAAACACCGCAGCGGGTGAATGGAGAGTCCATTTGGCTCCTCCCCATTAAATGAAGGGATTACCGAGATGGAGGTGGATTTCCTTCACCAGTGATTCACAACCAACATGGAAGATTAGGTCCTCGTTGTTCTTTGTTTTACACAATAACATTATAATCATTGTTATCAGACAGCCATCACCGGAGCTCCTATCAAAGCCTGGCATGCTTCCCCGTCTAGCTGCCGCCCCCCCCCCTCTCTCTTACACCCCGTCAGATGTATGATTAATGAGAGTGGGCCATGGAGAAGTCTCACGGGTGATGTGGCATCTTTCATGTAGATGAGTCTCGGGGCCCTGCCATTGTCACTTGCGCGTCCAAATGAGGCGAGCCTCCGCGGCGGAGACAGCACCTTCGTATTCTGTCAGCAGTAATTATCTGTAGCAATAGCTGGAGCAGTCACGTAGCCACAGATCTGGGTTCCAATTCCTGGGCTTGGAACGCTGCCCGGCACTCTTTTTGTCTGGTCGTCTTCGCAGGCAGGTGAGAGGAGTTAGCAGACGTGTCAGACAGCTGCCGTATTGCCTGGGCAATAACATGATCCCCATCCGTGCCTGTCACTAGGGCTGTCCCCGGCTATCCAGTTCTGTGCCTCCGGCGATTAACCCCTTGCGTGCCGACGTGTCGTGACTCCACTGCAGGTCCGTCTCCGGTAGATGAACAACAGACACAGATGTTATCCGGTGTGATGTAAAGAGATGACGTTATCTTTAATGTGGTTATAAAATCAGGAAGACGTGCGATCCAGGCGGTATAAGTGTGACGCCATTTGTGTCTCATCCAGGATGGAAGCAGGGGCGTAACTGCACTGTAGCGCTCAGCACTTATACATGGCATGGCGAGCACTGTTTTAAGCTGTCAACCTCTGACGGCTTCTATCAAGCAGCAGCTTCGCTAGAGCTGGATTACCCACAAGGCAACCTAGGCACTCGCCTAGGGCTTGGCAAGCCCCAGTGGCCCGTGGCTGCCTGGGATCCAACACTGTTAATTCCCCTTTTGGCCTTATCAGATGAGAGCTGTCATGTCCGATATGCAGGCTCATCAATATTGTCCTCATCTTCATGTGTCAAATGTCGTAGCTCAAGCAGCCACATCCGTATAGCTGGCTGCTCCTCCCACTGGCTATCAGCTTCCTCTTGGGGGGGCCCCAAACCGGCAGCCTAGGGCCCCATGAGTTTTAAATCCGACTCTGAGCTCCGCAGGGTCGGATTAAGGCCTGTATGGGTTTGGGGCTGAAAGGGCCCATGCATTAGTGGGGAAGGCTCACAAGGCACATCTGTGCTCCACAATGACTGATGGGAGGAGCTAGCGCAACAGATATTCCACAGCGGCTCCAAAATTGCCCATTTTACATATTAATGACACTAAAGATCTGCTCAGTAGGAAAGCATCGACCGAGATGCCTGGGAAAACACAGAAAGTGCAGCAGTTGGAAGCCATGCAGAGAGCTGGTTGACCGGTGGTTATATTAACTGGATTTATTTATGGGCCTATTTTCAGATATAGGCCTGGGGCTGTAGTCCCATCCGCCCCATTGGTAATCTGGCCCAGCAGATCTTCCCCCAGTCCCGCCTGGCTCCGCCTAGTACCGCCTATCCAGACTCAAGTCCCACCTCCTTGCTATGGGGGTCCTGACATTGTCACCTTCTGCCTCTGTATGGAAGCATAAGGTATTAGAACACGACGGCCGACACTGGAGGTTTAGAAGAAATATGAGCAAACATTCACTTCACTGAAAAAGAAGTGGATTAGTGGAATCGAATCTTGTCAGAGGTGGTAAAAGGCTAATAAGGTACAGCAATTAAAACATGCTTGCCATTATTATTATTATTATTAACGTTTATTTATAATACCTTCTATATACTCCTCTAGACACTTCCCTTGAATGTACGTACTTTGACCGATTTCCGCTTTTCAAACTTTTGGCCACATAATCGCTATCGTCCGCACATGGACTTACGCAGCTAAGCACGCCCATACTGTACACTTTAAATGAAAACCCCCGCCTACATTGCGTAATTTAGACGTACTTCTTTCTCACGTAAAATAGGCACGCCCACATGTACGAATTTACACAACTAATACGCGAATGGCCCATACGCTCAGAGTTACGTTACATTACGTAGCGCATCATCTGTCATGCTCATGCACAGTACATACAAAATCGCGATTTTACGTGTCCATCAGGCGTAAATTCGCACAGAAGCGTTGTTCTGGATCTGGGCCATTGTCCTGAATCAGTGTGGACCATTGGATGGTGCGTGTGTGTGTTATGTTAACAGCTACGTAAAGAGGTGCTGAAAAGATTCACAGCAGCCAATCAGAATCTTTTCTGGTGCAATTTACCAAACGAAAGCAAACATCTGATTGGCTGCTACAGATTAAAGCACCTTTTTGACCACTTTCATAGGGCCTGATTCAGAGATCCGGAACGAACGATAGTTCCGTGCGTATATTTAGGGTCGGATCGATTTTGCATCAACTGCGCATGCGTAGTAATAGTGCAACGCCATGTGCGTTGAAGTTAAGGTCGGAAATGTCTTAAGGTCGGTCTTGTGAGAGACTAATGCGACCCTAAGTGTGGCGGAAATATACGGACCTAAGGATTTGCATAGAAATGGGCGGGGGGAGGCATTTAGATGAGGGAAAGTGGGCGTGCTCACAGAGTTAGGGCCCTAAATATACGCAACTAATACTCATAAGAAAAATAAACAGAAAACAGCGCTTGGGATATATGTATGTATTAAATAAGTTTACATTTATTACAAGTTAATAAAAACAATTGTTATGCAATGATGTGAATCTAATATTCCTGTTAGTTGTTGATCAGACAACTACAGGCTTTTAGGGATACAGTAAAAACAGATGCCTCAGAATACAATGGAACCACCAATATATAATATACAGTCTTCTCCTTTGAAACAAAAGAAGCTAGAAGTGCCTGTTAAGCTTCCTTGCTGGTAGGATTGTAAGGGTGCAAGGTCCTCTAATCACCACCGTAGTAAACTTGGATGTCAATACCCTTAAGATTGAAAAAGGGATATATGGGCAATCAGCTGTATTGAGTTGGAAATAACCCGGCTATAGAGGTATAGATTTCAGGGTAATCACCCCTCAGTTCCTGTGATTAGACCAATATTCTGTTTTCTTTGCTTAATACACATAAGGTCAGAAGTGAGTGCGGCCAGTTAGGGCAAGTCTATGGAGGTGGAAGTTTAGGTCCGGCCAGGTTGCGAGGGGAGTGACTGTTTATTCTGGTGGGTGTAACTTGCTCCGACCTGCCACTTAGATGCGTATATTAGCGGCCCGATCGCCAATGGATCTCTGAATCAGGCCCATAGATACCTGTTATTGATTTACATTCTAATCCAAATTAGGGGCACATTATAACACCAGCAATTTTAATTTTTTAGCCTTAGACCAAAGGCTATGATCTTGTTTTGGGAGGGGATGGTGTCTGGTCCAGTCTGCATATTTTACTCTGACACTGAACAATAGTGACCAATTATCTGTAGTTATCAGCATTGCTCCTAGCAGCCGAAGCCATTTCTCTACCACTATTTAGCCACACGATGAATTTGTTATCACCTCAACTTTGACTTTAATTAGGAGAGAAATGTCAAAAAAACAAAAAAAACACACCGAGGCAGATCAGAATGATAATTCAGGAGGGACGCAGTGTCTAGCTGTCAAAAGTCATTCCCAGCTGAAGTTAAAGAGTACAGGAGACAGAATTAATAATAGTGACAGGAGCAGGAGTAGAGTAACCCTCATCCAAAAGGTAATGTCACTTCTCCCTCCAAAACATTAGCCGTTGTATTGACATTTCTAAAGCTTCCTTTCCCAGAATGCTTTGCTCACTTGACATGACTCCAAAAAATGTGTGATTGGCTCATCAGTGATATTTCAGGAATGCGAGGCTTGGCCAATTCCTGTGCGTACAAAGTTGTTCCTGACATGTGAACAGATTATATAACATTATCCTCAGTTGACACGTGTTCTGTATAATTGAAACCCCCTGTACTTTTTGGCCTATTGCAGTTACAAGGCTGTATTTATAGTTTGTGTTGTTCTTGGCTGCTACGATGAACCACGTCACAGAGTGAAGCATGTTGAGGCCGTAGGAGGCAGCATGCTGGATTTGGATAAAGAAAAACAAAGATCGCAAAGGAAAATCTCTATTTATTTGCCCCGATAAACCCGGATGACTATATGTTTGCAAAGCTTTTTTTGTTCCTTTTTTTAATTCACTGCTGCATTTTGGTGGAAAATAGACACCTGGGGCCGGATTCAATTAGCCTCGTGGCCGTGTTCTTTGCGGTGCGCAGCTGATTGTGCAAATTTTTTGACATTTTTATTCTCACTTCTATGAGGTGCGCATAAAAATCGGGTACCGTAATTCACTTGTATATAGCGGCCCGCAAATCTAATTAAATCTGACCCCTGGTTGAGGTAAACACAAGGTTGCCTGTGCTCTAGTTCATCCATCTAGGTGAGCTCGGAGGAAAGAAACAGATGGTGTTAAGGGGGGTGGAGTTTCATTATGAAGTTTATGCAAATGATTCCTGAAGCCCCACCCCCTATCCACCATCACTGTTATTTATAGTGCTCCTGGGGTGTAGGCGGGGCTTGAGGACGAAAATGACATCATCAAGTCCCGCTTAATCCCTATTAACACTTAGGGACAGATTTACTAAGCTGCAGGAAAGGAAAAGTTAAGATGTTGCTACCAATCAGCTTCTAGCTGACATTTTCTAGTATGTAATAGGAAGGTAAAGAACTGCAAACTTAAAACTCAGCCCATTTTCTTATAAACCACGCCCCTTTTGCAGGGGCGGGAATCGGGGCAGTCCTGCTAAAATAGGGACAATTGGGAGGTATGAGATAATGTGATGCAATGTACAGTATAGGCGTAACCCCTCTCTGCATACCGATCTAGACATAGAAACCGCCGACATTTTACCTTTGCATGACTTCCAAAAGGTAGGACAGGGTATGCCTATCAGAAGCCCGTTGGTGTGATGGGAGTGGTTAGCAGAACGATCGCAGGCGTGGATCACCGTGCATCCGATAACGGCAAATCTGAATGCAAACTAATCGGAAGTTAAGATCCAATTGGGTCAGTGCGTTATTGGGCCACGTTGTCTGCGTTCCTACAAATTGGCCCAAATGTCATATATATATATATATTTGGACAGCTTAAGATTCTAAATATAGCAATTGGCTACTATTACTCGCAGCACCAGTGGCATAATTACTGTGGGAGCATCTACATTCGCCCCTGGACAGCACATTTTGCCGTTTGGCAAAATGCTACAGACCTTTTCTTTAAATATACTAATTCTTTTATATTTTGTTAATCTTTCGCCAAATGCATTTCGGTCGTGACCTATTTTTAGCATAACTCTTGCAGCAATGGTATGTGCGCTTATTTTTAGCACTTGAAGGGTAATTGTTCTACTAGGCCTCGCCCTGTGCAGGACACACACAACAATGAGAGTCAAACAAACCTCTTCCAGGGTATAAGTGGGTGTGAAGCACCTATGGAATCTCTGCCTGTTCTTCACGAGGATAATCCCTGTTTAACTCTGCTGATCAATAGGGTGATTGTGGTATGTGTTTCTGAGTAGTCAATGATCAATCATTCAATAATGAGTCAATGGGGATATGCAATGACGCGTGAAGGATGAAGATCTGCAGGAAGTGCGCTGATCACCATCTATGGCTATGGCTTCCGTGCTTTTAAAATGTAAGGTGTGCCTGTAGGAACCAGCAGGGGGAGGGGGCAGATAAAGTAATAACCCCCCCTAACATTATTAGTTATAACTGGCAGATAACCGCAAAGCTTACACCTGCACAACGTATTTAGGAACATTGCTGCGTTGCACTTGGCTGCTGTGTTCCGTACACTCCGTGCTTGCAATCCCGCACTTTTGGATCGCACGCAGCCCCTCCCACTTTTTCAAATGCATATCACACATATCCTGACATTTGCAGGTGGATAATGCAGATAAAACCACATCATAGTGGCCATTTCTGCCTTCTGGCAGATCTCGGAGGGGAGAAACAGATAGCCCTGTGGGGTGGAGCTTGATGATGTTCTTTAATGCAAAGCCTCTCGTGAAGCCCGCCTCCTGCCCATCAGTACTGCTATATATGGTGTTACTAGGGGATTGGGCGGGGCTTGATACAAATGACGTCATCAAGTCCAGCCCAATCCCTAGTAACACTAGGAATTATAGCACTGATAGCCAGGGGGCGGGGCTTGAGGCTGTGATTTGCATAAACTCGTGTCGTCAAGCTTTTACGCGGGAGAATTATCGTGTCTCCTGGGATACTGGGAGCATGGCACAAATTTCAGTAGTCTGGGAGAGTCTGCAGCTATGAAGAACATCCAGACGAAGGTGATTCATGGCAAGCATTAGGTGTGTTCTATAAATGACCTCCCCAGCTACTGGAAGCTGTCTTTATTTTTTGCTTAGGTTCCAGCAGACTGTGCATTATGTGCCTCGGGGATGGAATCTCTGTTTATAGGCTCGTTCTTTTGGATGAATGCATAGACAGAAATGTAAGGGCTACAAAAATAAACATTATAAGGTAGTGTTTATTATTGCCTGAAAGGGTGGTTCTGAAGCTACAGCACATATTTTGGAGCTGATTCACAGTTAGGAGTAAAGCTGGGTGGATACTATGAGAAATTTCATAATATGCAATGTATGTAATCATATTACCAATAAAATCCAAAAAATAAGAGAAACCACCTGCTTCCGGGCGCTTAAGATTATTAAGGCACTTTATAAAGATAAAAATAATAACAGTTATTTAAAGAAAGTCAATATGTGAGACGCAGCCCGTATCTGGGGCTGGTGCATACCTCCCAACATTTGAGAATTCAAAAGAGGGACAAAATTTTGCGGCCTGGTAAAGGGGGTGTGTCTTGTAACACCCAGTGGGCGTGTCTGGGGAAAGTGGGTGTGTCTTACATCGCCCAGTTCAGAGGGTCTAGTGCCTGCCTCTTTTATATAACAACCGTCCATATGTCTGCCCCTTATTATTAGGCCTGCCATCAATATGTCTGCCCCTTATTATTTGTCCAGGATTCACATGTCCAGCCTCCATATCTGCCCCTTTATTTGTCCTACCTCCATGTCCTTATTATTATGTCCAGCCTCAATGTCTTCCCCTTATTATTATGTCCAGCTTCCATATCTGCCTCTATATTATTTGTCTAGCCTCCATGTCTGCCCCTTGTAATTTCCATCCCCCATGTCTGCCCCTTGTAATGTCCAGCCCCCATGTGTCTCCTTATTACTTGTCTAGCCTCCATGTGTGCCCCTTATAATGTTCTTCAGCCTCCATGTCTGTCCCTTATGTCCAGCCTCCATGTCTGCCCCTTATTTCCAACATCTATTGTCTGTCCCTTGTAATGTCCAGCCTCCATGTCTGCCCCTTTTAATGTCCAGTCTCCATGTCTGATCCTTATGTCCAGCCTCAGCCTCCAATATGTGCCCCTTGTAATGTCCAGCTGCCATGTCTTCCCCTTGTATTTCCAGCCTTCCATATGTGCCCCTTGTAATATCCAGGCTCCATGTGTGCCCCTTGTAATGTCCAGCCTCCAATATATGCCCCTTGTAATATCCAGCCTCCATGTGTGCCCCTTGTAATGTCCAGCCTCCAATATGTGTTCCTTGTAATGTCCAGCCTCCAATGTGTGTCCCTAGTAATGTCCAGCTTCCATGTTTGCCCCTTTTAATGTCCAGCCTCCATGTGCACCCCTTGTAATGTCCAGCCTCCAATGTGTGCCCCTTGTACAGTGCGATGTAAATCCCGTGCCGCATATACAGCGGCATGGGCTTTACAAAAAAAATAACAACAACTTTGTCCCGAGAGTCTGATCTCGGGACAAGTTGTGTAGTGGGCGGGACAGCCCCCCGAAAGCAGGACTGTCCCGCTGAAATCGGGACACTTGGGAGGTATGCTAGTGAGATCCACACAACAACAAACCATTAAAAATAATAAAATAACTGATACAGACGCTGTGGCAAATACTCAATAAAATCTAAGCAATATAAAATGAATATGAATCACTGTGATCAAAAAACAAATATCTATTTTATAAAAAAATAAAAAAAACACTAAAAATATGGTACCAGATATACTCCAAATGATATCAGGGGATATATAAATATCTTTATTAGAACTAGGTATATTCTCCTATAGTAGAGTACTGTTAATAAATGTGTTCATAGGGAAATACTTTAAAAAGTATCTGTGTTTAATCCAAATCATCACTTGAATAAAAAGTCTTTCTGTATTGCAGTAATAAATCAAAATGAATATCAACAAGGAATATGAATCACTGTTCGCAGCTCTTGCTACTCCTGAATGGTATGAATAGTATCAGTTATATTCCACCGCACTAAATATCAACCATAGATAGTTGTTATGCCCTTAGGTCAGTGGTCGAAGTGGAAATTTAGAAGTGGCGGTATAAAAATACAGAAATAATAGAAGTGAATGGAGATTTAAAGCTTTTCAATTAAAACTGAGGGAAAAGTGGCGGTATGGCATACCCCCGTGTACTCCCACACTTCATGATATTCCACTTCAAACATTCAGCTTTAGAGTATAAGTGATATGATTTCATGTGGTGATCCCTGTTTTATGCAGGCGGGTATACCATCAAAATATTCCTCCTCTCCTGATTGAGTTGCAATTTGACTTTGAGAAAGGGCTCAGCCTGAAACGCGTCAGTCGAGCCGGTAGAGGGACCAAGGTAACCAATCACATTCTAGCTCTCTCTTTCCAATTACATACTAAAAAATGTCAGCTAGAATCTGACTGGATGCCATGGGCAACATCTCCACTTTTCCTTTCCCCGCTGCTTAGTAAATCTGGCCCTTGATATGATATGATATGATATGATATGGACTATTTAGATATGGCTCTTTATACTTCATTATTGTGATATTAACCACCCACTATTTAGCTTGACACTTCCCACTGTGGAACCCCAGCGCTCAGAGTATCCAATGCCACTATTTATNNTTCTTTTTTTGGAGACTCCAGGTGTGGGTTTTCAGCTGCAGGGGTTTAGTGCACTGGATTTTCCAGGTATTTGTTTACTGCGCTGCAAAAGTCAACTAGTTGTTTATATTATGAGGATAATTGAATGGAGCCCTGTGTTTCTAGAAAAAAAAACTATTTATATGGAGGGTGGAGCTGAAATAAATGAATCCAATGAATATATTTATAATACAATACACAGTAATAGATGTTAATGTCGTATATGAAAAATAATACAAGGACTTCGCTGTGTAATTACTATATGTTAATATTCCCAGCACTGGCTCATCCATCCAGCTGTATTACATGTATTATGAGTTCACATATGGTGCATTGTTTCCTCACACACTTCCCCCATTACAGCCGCCCCTCCCTGTAGCTAGGCCCTGTGTCCTTACTTTCCCCCCCTTACACTGGCGTCCCCCGTCTCTATGACAACAACCAGCCCCCAGCCAATCAGGCCCGAGCGCACGTTCGGCACGTCCCCTGGCTGGCAGTCGCGTCTGCCCTCCAGTGTGCGAGGCGGCGGGAGGAGTGGGCGGTACCATGACCTTTGTAGGGGAGGCCCATATCTTAACCTATCCTTTAATACCTCGGCCATAATATAAATCACACTTTTCACGAATTCAATTCAGAAATCTTTTATCCTGGTGACTATATGTTAAAATATGAACTTGATTTATTGAGATACCGAATTGTATACATATATTTTTTTAATCTTGTCGCCCCTATTTGTGAGGTGGTATGTCCCAGCCCGGGGTCTGCTCTAACATGTCCATTTTTATTAATGTGTGCTATTTCTGTACTTTTGTGTGTAGACTTTTATTTATGATGCCATTAGGAATTTTATGTTTTGCATTTTGTTGTAGCGTTGCTTCCTCATACATCATGATGTCACACTGGAAATGGGAAGAGTGGATAATATGTGGTTTGCATGGGAAGATATAATTGCATTTTGTGGTTGGGGGAAAGGGGGGGGGGTGTCAGTGGTGTCCAGATGTGGGTGCTGCAGCAGGGGAGAGGGGGCACCTGTCACTAATCGTTCTGGCTTCATTCAGTTACTAAATGTGACATAATAAATCACTGACAGGAACTACTGGAAATCAATCAATATATTATATAAACAACCATGTATTGATCTGCAGCATATGCTCCTTGTTCATGGATGTGCAGTGGAGCTCACATCCATGGGACTGAGGGTCACCCACAGGTTTATTTTTCTTTAATTAGTTTTTTAAAGGGCTGTCATGTCAGGCCGTTGAC
>WWET01000146.1:754105-776829 GCA_011038615.1 Limnodynastes dumerilii | reverse complement strand
CCCTTTCAGTAAAGAAATTTTCCTTACATTTCCTCTGAATCTGCCACCCTCCAGTTTACATTCATGCCCTTGTGTTCTCTTACACCTCTTCCTCTCTACCTTTGTATAATGCCCCCTCCTCTAGCCGGTCACAACCCTTGATATATGTGAAAGATGCTATCCTCCCTCTCCCTTCTCTGCTCCAAGCTGCACATGTTTAGTTCCTCCAGCCTTCTATCGCCTGGAATGCCTCTTTTATCTTATGTCGGTTATAGTTCGTTCTCCGCTTGCTTTGCATCACCTACTTAGGGGCTGTTGGCCTTTGTGTGGCTGGAAACTGTAGCTTGAGAGATTTTAAAAAGGTGATAACCATTTGTGAGAGGCTATCCAAGAACAAGTATTAGATGCTCGGGGCAGCAGCAAAGTTCCGTTAGTCGATTGGCGTGTGCAATCCAAAGCCGTACAGACCAGACTTTCCTATGCAAGACCCTACGTTGTTACGCACCGGCCTGACATAAAATGTGCCATGTGCGTAATTGCAAATTGTTTGTTGTTGTATGCATGGCACGTCATCCGTGTTTTCTGCAACAGATTACAAATAATCCACCCACATTTCCTATTTCTGCATCCGGTCCAGTATAGCAAATACTTTTGTTTTGGAATTAGGTTTAACTGCATTGATTGATGATTTCACCGGTTGCTGACCAGTCGCTGCGCTTGGTCTTAAGGATTGTATTCCAGGCTACAATATGGCCGCCGCCTTTGTGCAAGTGCAAGCAGACGTGGGAAAGATTTGTTTGCTTTATACACTCCTTGAAATTGGTCTGTTTGCCTTCAGTTCTTTGTGCAGCTGATAATGTTCCATGTCCAGACCCCTTGGGAACACTGTTGTTAAAACGTGGAAGTGCAGGGACGGAACTCCACGTTGCTGATAATTGGTCAGTGTGTACGCTGCATGATATTGACGGAGGTATTGGGTACCTGACTGTGGCTAAGGCCCTAATTACCTAATCGGTCAACCTGTATCATGAGTCCTATAAGCCAAATATCCCATATCTCACGGTGGCCTGATAGAATCATTTATATTGTCTTGTGTTTCATTCCTAGCTGTCCATTGGACAAAAGGCTAAGAAGATGGATTGTGACCAGGCTATTGTTACCTGTGATGGATAATGGGCATTTACAGGCCCCCTCCTCACTAGCCATTGGCTTACTGTGTTTGCCCAGAAAATCCTACATATTGTAACCTTTTTTTTTTTTTAAATAAAACTTTACCCTGAACAAAAGTGTAGTCCAGATATGCTGTTTGTCTCATTACAGGGATTTCATGAGTTAGATGTCAGTGTATAGTTAATATTGGTTGTAATTAGCATATCTTTCATTGCTGAGATTATTCCAGCTAGTTCCTGGCTGCTGAGGGCAGTGTCATGTACATGCTATAATATAACTGTCTAGGCTTTAGCCACTTGGAGGCCTGTATGAGCGCACATCCGTAATCTATGAAACGATACGTTGATTATGTAAAATAGTTACTACGCATGCGTAGTAGCTATTATCGGTAAATTGCGGACGTATGTGTAATACGTCCGTGCTTGTGAATTTGGGCCATGGTCTCTGTTAAGCTGTCCATCCTGCTGGGACCGATAATAATAGCAGAAGAGGGAGGGGCTAGAAGAAAATGGAGCCTTTCAGTTAGCTGATTGGCTCAGTTTTAAATATCGGCTAGCGCCCATATAAATTAAACAAAAAGACCAAATAATCGTACCAGAGCGTTTACCTAGTGTCTAAAAATGTATCTTGTCCACCGACTACAGTGATTTTTCACTTTTTTTGCCTGATAATTGGATGATCGGAGCAATAATCTCTGTAGTGTATGGTCTGTATTACACTATTTATTCCAGTTACTCTATATCTCCAGTGACCATTATCCTGCCAACAAACAAACCCTCTGCTGAAATGGGGGGAAACCCTGCGTGCCAACACATAGTACTTCAGAACCATTTGGATGCTGACGCAGGTTGTTTAGATGTTGTATTACCTTTTGATTACTTTGGAATCATGGGACAGTCGTTCCATCTGCCAATCTCTTTGCTTGTTTGAGGTCACATGGTGATTATACAGTACAAACCATTGCAGGATGCAGCACTGAGACCACAAGACGGTGCAATTGTTCACTTACGGTGCATCACCTCTGATTCAGTAGGGTGGATGTTCATGCTGTCACCAGCCCCACGCTCCTATTACCTGGATGTGTCATATTCATTGTATTTAGCCTCTTGGAGAACTCATCACAGCTTTGTGTTTTTTATTGTTTTGGTATTTTTTATTTTTTTGACTACGTAACGAAATGAGACGTAGATTGCGTAAAATAGTTACCACGCATGCGTAGTAGCTAGTATCGGTAAATGAAGGACTTATGAGGAACAATTATGGAGTTGGGATTCTGGCATAATATTCGGTACATTGCTATGTCTTGTTGCCATTTTTTTTTATTGCAGTATTTGTGCACTGGATGTGACTCTGATCCAAGTGGCTGTTACTATGACCAAATTCAGATGCTTCTAGATCCATCCTGGTAATGCGGCATTTTCGGATTCTAGCAATATCAGAGTTTCCCCCCTTGGTTCGGGGGTCTGCAGTTGGTCATGTGATCAGGTCTAGGTGTACTGTGGATAGTAGCGTGATCCCAATTAGATGGCTGTAAGGTTGTGTGTGAGTCAGAGGGTGGCTCTTCGTGGCCTCTTCTGGTTTTTGGGTAATAGCAGCACTTTGTCGTCTCATGTCTGGACATTTGGCATTAGTGTGATGGAGCTTCATATATATTACCAGGGCCACCCACAAGAGATTTTGGGACCTGGGACATAGCCCTTGGTGATGACGATATAGGCCCACATTGGCCCACTGTTGTAAAACCTGGAGAGATAAGGGGAGCATTGGCAGACCCCCCCCTCTTTTTCCAGGCCTGGGGCAAAACTCCCGCCTGAAGCCAACCCCCTCCCTCCCCAATGGCTGCCCTGTTTATTACACTTGGGGGGACACAAATGCCAATACAGCAACTTCAACCTTTCATATATTGTCTTTGCTTGGAGGTGAGACGCTTGGATCTATGTGGGGTATGAACAGAGATAATGGTGGGGTATGAGCAGAGATAATGGGGCTGGAAAGGGATGATTGTCTGCACAGTGGAATGTGACCATCAGCATAATATCCTCGTCAACATCAATCATTTGCTTTCGGCCCAGATTATGGGTTACAGCTGCCCTAGGCTAAACCACTCATAAGATTGACATGACATGCACATCAGGCCTTTGCACGACATCCAGACCTCCTCTTCCCCTCCCACCCCAAGATATTGTGCTGGTGCCCCCTTAAAGTCATGTGCCCTAGGCTGCAGCCTAGTAAGGCTAATAGCTGATACAGAGAATGTATTGCTTACTTGCTGTTTACTATGACTGAGGAGCGATTAATGCATATTACTATGCTAATATAAATACTACATTGGTGCTTATTAACATGCCCCTTCTTATCACTCTACACCGTGGGGCCTGCTAGACGCAGCTGTTCATTCATGGCAAGATCTGTATTACTAGAGGGCCAATCGCATTTCTGTCCTGATTGCAGGTTTTGATTGGCTCTCCATGGCTCCTCACTGTTGTGAATACAACATAGGAGTCTGGGATGGTGGAAAAGGTTGGGGGGTAGCTACTGGGCCCTTGCTGAGGGCCAGGTTGTAAAATCAGGTTATGTAGGTGGTAGCACTGTAGCAATCAGTGTGTGTTTTATCTGATCTCACAACGGCCAAAATATTTTTCCCATAGCTTATGAAATATTGGTAATTACATAATAGAAAAAAAAACAAAACAAATGAGATATATATTTATATATACGTGTTTTAATGTGGTCAGAAGCTAGTGGGTTTTTTAAAGCTCTGCAAGCAGAAAGCTTTTAGAGCTTTACTATCAATTCTATTAGCATTATTAAAAAATATAATGTAATTCATAAACAGAATGATAAAAAGTAAGGCCTGTTTTTTGTTACTTTGTTCAGTTGTAGCACACGGAGCAGGGTCTGAAGTTCTCTGGGACACAGGATGAATTTGGCAGCCAGTGTCCCCTCCAGAGAACTTTGTGTTTATTTGGTGCTGTGTTTATTCATAGCTCGGAATGAAACAGGGCGTCCTGTTCCCCAGATGCCGATCACTCGCTTGTCTCGATCACATGATCCTTGTTCATGTCCTGCAACTATCAGAACAAGAACTTCTGTTCTGGGGATGTTATTGTGGCCGGGTTGTTCTGTGGTTTAATGGGGTTGCTCTGTTTTGGCGCAGGAAATTCCTTTTGCTCTGCATGAATGCAAATGTGAGAGAGTTGCTGGGATTCTGGAGTGCAGGCAAAATTTTGGGAGGCCAGCAGAGTCGGAACGCGTGTATGAGGGGATAGCTCCTCTTTGTGGCTCCTCCCCTGCTTAACAATGCAGTGGATGGAATCACTGAGTTGCAGGGGGAGGAGCATCTGGCTCCTTCCCCTGCTCAACAATGATTCGATCCACTGTGTCATTGTGCACTGAGCCGAAATGGAGACTGTCCGCTGTAAATACATTATAGACAAAATGCAGAATTATGTATGACAGGCTATTTATATATTCAGAATGCACAAGTACTCCGTGCATGCATATTGAGCATGCGCAGACATGGCTCTTATGCGTCAGAAAGCACTGCGACCGATTCTAAATGACGCGCAGTAATTCTGGCGCGGTGTGATGTTTCGCCATGCATACAGCGTATATGCATGGTGGTCTGGGGGACATTTTTAAATGTTTCAGTAAGGGCTTGGTTAGGTCATTACGTACCAGCCCGTTACGCACAGGGGTGTGTGCGTGAAAGTTAATTTTTAGGTGCGTGCCATGGGGGTGCAGTCCCTTTGCACGTACAGAATATAGAATCGCACTTAGCGTAAGTTTGCCTCCGCTGTGTAGACTCACGAGAGCAATCTGTACTTATTTCTGGACCCGGTGCCTGACGTAACATTAAAGTTGCCGCACTAACTAAAAACATTTTACTAACCTCGCTTTCTCTCACCAGCTGGTGCCTCCTGGGTTCTCCAAATGGCTTCAACTACATCAAAGAACAGGGCAGTTAAGGTCACTTCCTCCCCCCTCCCTTGTCTGCCTTTGTCTAAAACAAAACATCTTTATTTTTCCCCGTCATAAAAAAAAACCAAAACCGCTATAGATACTCAGTACTGTATCCACAGTCACATGTTCATCTTATACTGTGCCAGATGGGTACTCATAAATTATTAGCAGAGGTCAGTACCACATACATTGCAAGTGCTGCTCTTATGTATTGTAATTGTGTAACTTAAATCTGCTGGTACTGAGGTGTGAAGCATCTGCCTATAGTATTAATAATGTGACCAGGCGCTGGGGGAGGTACAGAGGCTGCAGGTGCTTTATATTTGTTTTAGGATAAGGCAGGGTTGCTGACTATATAAAGCTTCCTTTTGGGAGAAGCCGGAGGGAAGCCATAGATGACTGCAAGGGGCGGGGCTTAATGATGCTATTTATGTAAAGTGTGTCATTAAGTCCCACCCCCTGTCAAACACTCGCGTAATCTCTATTGCAAGCATAGGCAACCTGCGGTTCTCCATGTGTTTTGCGAAACTACAAGTCGCATCAAACCTTGTCAGGTACCAGCTATGCCTTTGCTGTTGGAGCATGCTGGGATTTGTAGTTCCAAAACACCTGGAGAGACGCAGGTTGTCTATGCCTGCTCTAGTGTTTCAGGGGATGGGTAGAGCTTGATGACGTAGACCAGCCTCCGATGCTGAGGCTAGCGTACGTAATTCTAGCTTAATTCTGGATCTGGCCCATAGTGTTCAAGGGGCTATGGGACAGATTTACGAAGCTGCGGGTTTGGAAAAGTGGAGATGTTGCCCATAGCAGCCAATCACGTTCTATCTGTCAATTTCCTTTTACATACTAGAATGTCAGCTAGAATCTGATTGGTTGCTATGGGCAACATCTCTACTTTTCTAAACCCGCACCTTAGTAAATCTGACCCTATATCTCAAAATTTTTTATATTAAGCTAATGTTTTGTGCTTTCACAGAGAATCGTCTGTCCATACCAAAAGGTGTCAGATTTTAAGTAATTGATAGTGCGACATTTGTGCAGAATTTTCCTGCTTCTGGTTTGTAAAAGTAGCAATGTTTTGTCCGCTTTGTTTGTCATTAAGGTATAATTCAGTGTGTGGTACTACTACAGGTCTAGTTCTATATAAATGGCCGTGCGTTTGCCCTTTGGCCAAGGTTAGATTTCCCATGAGAATATTCTGCAGCCGCTTCAGAATGAGAAAGCAGCCTATCTGTTTACTGGAAACCAGCTATATCGCTCACAGAGGTCTCTATTTCCTAGTGGGTCGATAGGAAAATGATCATTATAGATTTGACGGACAAAATGGCTGCCCCCGCAGTCTGAGGGAAACACACACCCACACACACATGTGCTGTGTCATTATGGAATGAGTCCATGTTTCATTTATAACAATACACAGGACATTCTGTAAATGGAATTCAGGTGTTTAGCTCAAGTAACTTGTGTGTTTTTGATTTAGGCCCGATAATATATTTTGTGTTGTATGATTACTGACACTTCTTAAAGCAATACTGAAGGTGTTACCCATAGCAACCAGCCCCATTGTAGATGTCACTTTCTAGAATGTACTACATTCTAATAGGAATGCTAGAATCTGATTGGTTGCTGTTGGTCACACCTTCGCTTCCATTCATCAGACTGACCTATGCTCGCTTCAGGGCCCTGTTATGCACAATTCGCAGTGCAGGTTATGCCTCAGTAGCTTTGAAGTGGTGGATTTACACATCATCTGTAGTTATCTTTTGTGCTTCTCCAGTTTGTTTATTTTCTGCCTTTGTGGTCACTACATCTGCAATAGTGGCACCTTTTAATGAGATAAGCATCAAAGACCCTTTGTATCAGACAGAGCGCTTTTGTACTCTTGAAGCACTGACAGACCTTAAATTGATTAGTTTAATAACCCAGTTCCTCTTCTGAGGTGTATTTTGATGTCTATCCATTCCACAGGGATTGTAAATAATAATGATTCATTATTTATATGGCCGTTGGCAGTAAAGCACTTTACTGTTTTGCAGCAAGTATGGTAGCCATTTTTTGCGTGCTGAAGATGGCTACCTCACTGCTGTTTGAGCTATCCATACGCAAGAGCAAAAAGCGTCTGCCAAACTATTGAAATGCGCAGACGTTCAGCAAAATTCAGACTGCTAAATCTGGCCCTTAATTATATTATAAGAGCAAAATTAATTTGTGAATAAATCGGGGTTGCTGACTCCGAGAGATTTCCGAAATTTGGGCAGTTTTCCCGGTATCCCAGGAAAGACTGTAAATCTCCCGCAGAGGGCTTGAGGCCATGGCTTCAAGTCCTGCCCCCTGTCTCGTAACTCTAGTATCCTAGTGTGACTAGGCGCAGGGAGGGACTTGATGACGCAATTTCATATTCAAGCCCCGCCCCATCCCTAGTAAACCGATAAGGGATAATTAATAGTCAGGGGTGGGGCTTAATGACACAATTTGCATAACACACATCATTAAGCCCCGCCCTGTATGCATCTATGGCTTCCCCCGGCAACCCTGCAATAAATGAATGTTTGTTATTACATGACAGAGGCTTATATATGTTATTGCTGTCAGGGACTGCTTATAACTTGTGCCTGTGCAACTTTAAGCCATGTGGGTGCTATTTATAGAGAACACTTGTCACACTGTAGGTGCCAGCGGGCACGTGTTGATTAATGGGTAGAAAGTTGGTATTCTTCAGTGTGGCAGGGAGCTACTTTGCTATGCATGCCATATGGCAGTAGTGGAAATAGTTCCTTCTCTGAGTTGATATTTTCCCTTTTCCGTTCTATTAATCATGAGTTTGTCACGATACGGTGACTGGAAATAACGTCAGCTGTGTAGGAGGGGCATTGACTGACTGTTCTCCTTGTAAAACCTGATTATGACTACTGGCAGGATAGCTTTGTCTATCCAGCTTCCAACATTTGTTTACCATTTGTCCTGACGTCTTGGCCCCTGGCTCTCTCCTCCTTCTTTTGGCAGCCTCCCCTCGTTTGAACTGTGTATTTTGCAGCCTTTTTCATGAAAGGTTTTTACAGCTTCGAAAGGGAGGGAAATGATGAAGAAAAAATATGAAAATAAACCTGGAATCGGACTCGCCAACTGGCGGAAAGGCTATGCAAGTCCTCAAACGGCAAAGGCAAATGTGCCTCTGTGTGTGTCCTCTCTGTTACGTTATAATGATCTTTTATGCAATTTATTCCACACACTGAATCTGAATTTTATTTAACTGCATAATTTCCTTTTATACATGGGGTGATCTTAAGATATGGTTTTGCTGTGCTTGGTTCTCTGATAGCGCAACCCTACCTTTTAAAGTTTTCATTTTCGTTTGCACTCGTTTCCATCCCCTTTATTGACCCTAAGACTCCCCTCCCCGCAGCCTGACCCTAAGGGCCAGATGCAATTACGTTTGCGGCCCACGATAGACAGGACAAAGCTCTCGGTGCTTTTTCCCGTTATTACGGTAGCTGATTTTTATGCGCGCCTCTATGAGGTGTGAATAAAAATGTAAAAAAAAATTGCACAATTCGCTTCGCACCGCAAATAACACTGGTGTGGGGCTTATTGAATCGGGCTTTAAGACCCTGCTATAGACTCCCCCCATAATACTCCTCTGTCCGTGACAGTGCGACGGGTGTGCGGCAGTGGCTTCCGAATGAATGAATGGTGAGAAACAATTTTGGCAAACTTAACTGTTCATTAGTAAAACTTTCTAAACGGTAATATTTTTGAACTAGAGATAGCTGAACTTTCGGTTGTCTGTATTTCAGTAAAATAAATTTTTGTGCCGGAAAATGTATCCCGAGTACTTGGAAATAAGAAATATCGTTTGTCAGTTATCTGTATCAAGCAGATTTTGGTCGAATCGTGGGGCTAAGCGATGTCCAAATCTCAAAACCTTAATTTTTACGATACTAGCGCAGCCGGGGTGCTACAGTTTGGCTCTGTGGCACCATATTTCAGAGGGGGGGGGGTCTAAAACACTAATTGCATCAACTATTTTTGAGATACCCCCACCTAAAGGTCTGTCCGCTTCTGACATGTGACCCATGATGTCAAAGATGAGCGTCATTCTTGTGCATAGGTCTTAAAGAATTCCTTAAAATAGTTGCGCTCGGTTTCATGCTGGAAAGATCTAGTGGGGGGGTTGGCGACACAGAGATTGAGAGAATATGGGTTTGAAGAGACAAAGGTATGCATGAAATAAAGCATGAGACCCAGAGGGGGAGAGGATATTGGGTTGAAGAGACACAGGGCTGCATGAAAGAGTGGGGGGTTGGAGACAGAGTTGGAGAGAATATGGGGTTGAAGAGACACGGGTGCATGACAGAGCGTGGGGGGGTTGGAGAAAGTTGGAGAGACACAGGGGTGCATGAAAGAAAGTGGGGGGTTTGAGACAGCGTAGCACAGTCTCTCTCCCCTGTCCCTCCTCTCTCCTATCTGTCTGCCAATTTATTTTATTTTAACTATACGGATTCTTTGTTTCTCAGTTTAATGTAAGATTTAGGATATTCTAATATTTTTTCCAAGCATATTTAAATTATTCTGTTAGCCTCTACCATCAACAATGTATATATGCCATTTGAATAACATATTCCTAATAAAATGCTTATGGTTATCCGCTTCCAACACTTATAATCCCAGAAGCTTTGGTCAAAACTCCACCCATTTCCCCATAACCCATCCCATCTTGTGATCCGCAAATCGGGACAGTCCTGTCGAAATAGAGAGGCACTGGCCTTAACAAGAGAAGTTTCCTTGATTTAAATCTTTTGTTCCCCTCTAAAAGGGTAGCTACAAAACAAATTGCTGATGGTATAAAGATACTGTTGAAATGCACCTCTGGGGTCCTGGGTTCGATTTCCCCCCCCATGCCCTTATCGTGCAGAGTTTGTATATTTCCTTGTATTTTCTTTTGGTTTATTCTGGTCTCTCCTATTTCCTTTAACACTGTAAAGTCAGACACTATGGAATGGTTACTACAAGCCATTGAATTAAAACACTATGGAATGGTTACTACAAGCCATTGAATTAAAATGTCATTTTAATTGGGCAAATCGTTGTCACTTTTGAAACTTTAACTCATTTGGTTGTTTCTGTCCCCAATAGGGACACTAATGAACATTGGACCACAGAGCACTGTGGAGCAGTGTTGTTTGAGAGCTACTGATACACTTTCTTTCTTGCTTTTTCTTTTTTTGTTTAATGGGAATTGCCCTAATTACACTGTGAAGCCTGTTTCCTGTAATTAAGATCAAAGCGTTTGCTCTCTCCCAGCCATTTCATTCCAGTGCTGTACAGTGACAGTTCAGAGGCTGTTCTTACTGCGGTATAAATATCCTAGAATTCTACCACTGTAATGATGACAAACTACCATTTCCGAGCGTATGTCTCCGCCGTCCTTGCGTATCTTTGTATTCGCGCCCAATTCCCTCCATTTAAACGCCTCCCCCCCGCCCCGTGCATATTTTTCCGTGGGAGTTCCGTGCGGATTTTCCCACGTCCGATTCACAAGTCCGTCCGCTAGGCACTACCATGCGTATAGTCTACGTGAACAGCGTATAAAAAGTTACTTCGCATGCGCAGTTGAAACATACTAAAAATACGCACGGAAATCAGAGAAAATACAGAACAAGGCTGAACAAGGCCCCAAATAATTAAAATTAACACCGATTTAAAGAAAATTCTATTTTCAGGTTTTATGTGAAACAAGGTTTTAGCTGTACGTTTAAAATAATATGAGTAAAAATTATTTAATTTACCCCATAAACTGGTATTATTGCACAAGGGACACATACCTATGAGCAAGAAGATGGATCCATTCTGGTCATAACATGGGTGCTAGAAAGTAAACAGTGTTTATCAGTATTTAGAGAGCTGTTCAATCATAAAGTCTGTTTTAGGGGTGTGTATTTTTCTCCTGTGCCTCCCCTTTCATTCATCTGCATAGAGTACCAATGGTTTTGGGGATGGTCCACAGGTAGACCAATGAGCCTTAAACTGGCCACACACACTGTAGGATAATTGTATAGTGTGTGGCATGGACCAATTTGTCAAAACATCAGCAATACAGTGTAAAAATACGCTGGGTACCGTTCAAGTGGCAGAGAGATATCCCCAATTATTGGCTAGTGTGAGGTCACCAGGCAGTGTCCCCAGACTGTTATGTTATCACAATTCTAGAATTGCCAGATGTTGGAATGGTGTCATAACTTTTGTTTTATGTGGGCACTGCGTTTTCCAAACTGAATTTATTAATGTTGGTTGTTAATTCGTGCTCTGGTAAATAAGAGGACCATTTTGTAGACTTGACCTCTACTTATGAGATTTCTCTGATGTGTATATGAACACTTGTTCCCTGTCATCTGACAAAATGTGTCTTTATAAATATGGCTGCCTCTCGGGTATAGACATTTTTCTAAAACAGGGTTATTATTGCTGTCCCTGACAAACTCTAAAAAAGCACGTTTAGCTGTCGTTATTAGCATAAACCTGTAACCTTTTCCCCCCATTTTGTCTTCACAGCTGTGTAAAAGTTGAGGAGCACCAGGCAGCGGATATTGACCTCTATCATTGTCCCAACTGTGAAGTACTTCACGGACCCTCTCAGTGTAAGTATATTTAAGTACATAACTCTTTAAGTTACAAATATTTTATAATCCAGCATTTTTAGATGGGTCCATGTTGCACATGCTGGAACTGAACATGGCCATGTTTGTTTAAAGTGTACATGTTTTGTACACACAGGCAGCCATTTTGTGGACTGAACAATACTCCTGTGGTCCAGCTGTACCATAGTAATGGCCTACAAGATGGCTGCTTCTTCAGTGGGGCCAACGGGTACCTGTTATCCTATGTTTAAAGTAGATATTGTCACTTTTTTGTGTGAAATTAGGGAAATCGCTTGATCTGTTAAGTTTGAACTGTAGGCAAGAGCTGATATTGTTTTTGTTATTTTATATTATTATTATGATTATTAGCAGTTTATTGCCTTAACCACTCGGTTATTATTTGGAGAAGGGGTGTACCCTGTGGCTGGGTTTTCCTACGACCTATTTCTGCTGCTATCTGCGGTGAAACATTTGACCCTCTCCTTCATTTAGATGTGTCCTCAGCTTCGCATAATTGGACGGTCTATTCTGCATAGTTGGCTTTGTGTGACCGGTTGACGCCATCCGTCAGTCTAGCACGGGATTGGCTTTCAGTTAAACCCCAAGCACATTGATTCCTTAGTGCTGAAGAATAGACTTTTATTATTCACCGTAACTCAGGGCAGTCCTATATACATTCAATGTCTTTATTATAGAGACAGCTTACAGATGTGGTACAATAATTATAGACAAGGGGTCTGCTGCTTAAACTCAACCATTCTTTCACTGCTCCGTGTTAAACAGACCATTTAAGCTACAGTATACAGTAAGTTATTACTATGTGGTTAGTTTTGAGACATTTATGATGATGTGTTTGCTTTGTTGCAATGACAGTAATTATTTGAGCATGATCTGAGAGTTTATCTTGCGTTTTGCCCCGTGGCGGATGGAAACATGTAAGGACAATGCCTGCTCTCTGGTATTTACATGGCAGCCTGCACGCTCCAAGGGACTTTTCTCCCAGCAAATAAGCTGACTTCCATGTAAAATGGATTTTTAAGACTGGTGCGTGCTGATAAAATGTCCCCCAGGAAACACAAATTCAAGGGAGGAAAAAAAATAAACGTATTTTTTTTTTTTTTTCATTTCGTTAATGTGAGATATAAAAGGTGGTTTATTGAGATCTCAATGTAACAGAAGATCTTAATGGCATCTGTCACCTTATGTGTATAGCAGCCATAGAGCCAGACAGTCTGCTTTCCCTTTTTTTGCTTTGTAAAATTGATTATTGTGGAAGGTTAAGCACTTTGCTGTGAATTGAGGATTTGCTGTAATGGGAAGATAACTGGATCATTGATTCTGGGACATGTCGGCTGTGGCTGTCTTTAATGACATGCAATAATGTGCCCTGTGTCTCTTTTATCATTTGGAGTCATTCGATCCACGAGAGAGACATTAGACTGTATTGTCTGATCCCCGTGACGGGGGCGCATGAAATTTAGATTCCCCTCCAAGTCACAGTTTTGGTTTTTTGATCTTTTGAGAGCTTGTTTTTGAATATACTTGGCCCATGAAGAGCCTTGGTTTGCATTGGTCACACAAATGCTCTTGTTTATACCAATCGCTGACAGAGTGGGGGCAGCCATTTTGTCAGCTGCACCAATTGGAATGGTGTCAATGATGTATCGATAATAATGGGCCTGATTCAGAATGATGACCTCCGTTACCTCATGCATTAGTCACAATAACATGACTTTCATTGGTGACATTGGTTACCTCATAACATCACAGGAACCAATGTCATCAGAGTCACAATACCATGACATGCACTGGTGACACCATAGTTATCTTATTAAATCACTGGAACCAGTCAATTTAGTCATATTGTCTCGACATGCACTTGTGACATCAGTCACCTCATGACATCACAGAGTAATACATTAAATTTGCATTCCCATGGGTATTGCTTATCCTTGGAAAATGGCTGACTCCATCTCTGTAGGTCACTGGGAGTTTATTAAATGTTTACAAATCACAATTGTCCTAATACTTTGAGCTTGAGCTTTGTGTACTTTCTGAAGCAGACCAGTGCAAAATGAGCCCCTGTGGAAGCCCAGCCATATTTCATAATGATACTCCATCATTTTACTAATGACGCTTTGATTTCCCTATCACTTAACTGAATGTTGGAAGTTCATTTTGCTAACTGTTTTCTGTGCCTGCACTAATTTAGAATCCAGCAAAAATGAATGAATAAATAAATAAAAATTAGCCTGCGCACTGCGCCGATTCAGACCGATGTCTTCAGATTTGGGGAGACGCAATTTGACAGTTTAGCCAAAGATGGACTCTGACTGACTTTCTCTGGTGAAAGCCTTACATCAAGCCCAGAATCAAGGTGTGCGGTGTTTAAAAAAAAAAAAAAAAAAAAAGAATATAATAATAGAAAATTAAAATAAAGGAATAAAATTGTTAAATTGAAATATTAAAATATATTAATTGTAATATATTATTATTATTTTTAATAAATATACAGAGAGTGATTCCAATTATCTCTTGTTTTTGGTTTTGTCCCCAACCAAGTGTGAGGTACAGGAAATAGAATCCTGAGAGACTCCTGGGAGCTGCACTCTACTAGCGATACACTATATTTATCATCCACTTCCTGGGCAGGAAACCACGGACTCCTTATGGTCCTTAGGAAACTCTAATCTCCAGGGGATAATAACGCAACGGAAGAGAGATGTTTTCCCTTCTCAGAGTGTTGTGCTGAGCATGTTCCTGTTCATGCATCAGACAGAGGAGAATGTTGTGCCCCGAGAGCTTACAAACTAGTGCAGTGTTGCCTAACCTGTGGCTCTCCAGGTGTTTTGCGAAACTACAATTCCCAGCATGCTTTGTCAGGTATCCGCTTTGCTTTTGCCGTTAAGGCATGTTGGGGCTCGTCGTTTTACAACACCTGGGTCCAGATTTACTTAGCTGTGGGTTTTGAAAGATAGTGGATAGTTTGCCCATAGCAACCAATCAGATTCTAGATCTTATTTAACTATTGCATTCTAGAGAATGTCAGCTAGAATCTGATTGGTTGCTATGGGCAAACTCTTTCAAAACCCACAGCGTAGTAAATCTGGATCCTGGAGTGCCACAGGTTAGCCAACACTGCTCTAGTGGGCTCATGCTGGCATACGGTTGCATTAAAAGTGATGCACGCGCTACCCTTCATTTTCATCAACTAGTGATGCAATTTATGCCATAAGTCCATTGATTACCTCATTTACTGATTTACTTCCTCTCTCTCTGATTACTTTTCTCTCCAGAAATAGTAATGACTTTTTTCTGGCTGCTGCTATGGGGACATTTAGTCATAATTAAATAAAAAAAATAAAAATGAATGGTTTTCTTTCGTCCCGTTGCTGGCATGAAACGATCTCGCTACGACTGTGGCCCTTAGTATAATATAATAATCATCTTTTCAAACACATCACAGTTTGGGAGCCGTGAAACAGGAAGCGCCATGTTCCAGTTAATTTAATTGACCGTTTTCTCTCACCAATTAGCCGAACCCACAACCTGGCTGTCTCCCTTGTAAATGGGTAATCGGGACAATAAAATCAAGTGCCATTTGCTATATAGCTCGTGCAATGATGCATTATTGCCATTGGCTGAAATTGACGCTTGTGAAATTTTTCTGACCTCTACAAACGTATATCCAGGTTCAGATGAACAGCCGTTTCAAAGGCGGTGGCTTTTCGGAAACCTGGCTTTGACTTTAGATGTCAGTAAATTTTACTTACTTGTTCGTCATGCTGGTCTGTAAAACAGGTGTGTGTGTATTTGGGGAAAGGGGAGGGGGTGCTTAACAAAATAACAGCTGGAATGAATATGAGCTGTCAGGACAGCTGATTCCCCTCAATCATTACAGACCTATTAAACAAGTCACCTTGGATTACCCGCTGCCCCTGGGCTTAGACAGTGCACCCCTCCTATAAGCAGCAGTGTCGGGGCAATTGTATTCCCCCCCCTCTCTACATCTGCCCGATACTTCACCACGTCCCTGCATTGTTTATAGCAGAAACATTTATATTAGACGATATTATATTTTAAAGCCACAAACGCATTTTTTTTTTTTTTTAGTTACACTTGAATCGCTGAGGGTTCCCCCCCCCTTTTTTTTTTAACGGGTGTAGCCTAACCCATCAAAATTATTGATGAGTTATAATTCTTGTCTGCCATGGAAACCACAGTCATTTGAGATAGCGGATCAGATTCAGACTTGCGCTTGAAGATCTGCAGTGACCGGCGTTCCGATTCTCGATCTAACCCTCCTTAGGGCAACTAGGGGGCACTAGGGGAGTTGCTTGTACGACATACGATCCGAGAACCCCCTACCTTTATACTTCTGTGACATCCTCCCTTAAAATGGAGTTTGGGTTCCTGTTGCGAATGGCCCCATCTCGATGGGGCTTTTCACTCCCAGCCAGTTCCGAACTGGCTGAGATATTGATTGCTTATGCCTCGATAAGGCGTTCCGAAAGGTGAGCATCCCTAACCCCAAGTCCCCACTCCCCCCAAACCCTGACACACACACATACACACACACACACACACACACACAGCAAATCGCATACTCGCCCATTTATAAAAATAAATAAATTCTGAAATAGAATAGAAATCTTGCAAAATAGGAACCTCCGAGAAGCAACTTTCGACTGTCTCTATTTCGCAATAAGAGGTACTTGCAACGCTTAAAATAGTGACTGTGGCATTCTATGTAGTATGGAGGTCGCTTAGCACACGCTCGTAGTAACTAAATACTCCCTCCCCCCACATAACAGAGGCGCTTTCCACTTTACCGCCCTGCCGTCCAAGAGAATAGCAAACACCCACTTCTCGTACGTCTGCCTTCATTTCAGCGAGAAGAGAGGTTTTGGAACAGCCCTCTCAGCTCTGTCCGCCCTCTGTGTTCATCAATCCTTCTAGTTTCCATATTTTTATTGCTTGTCCTCAATGCTTGGTTGCGGGTTATGTTGAAGCTGCTTCACTAACTATGTAAAGTGAAAAAAAAAAATAGTAATTGCTTTTATTTTATACGTTTTTTTTTTTTTTTTTAAGCCATCGCACGCCTTTACGCCAAGCGAGCGTTTGATGTGTCGGCAGACAGGCCAGTGAGGTGTGATAACGATGTTCTGAAATTCCCTTCTGAGTCTCCGGGAGTTAGAGAAGAAAGCCCCAGACCCCAGGCACTTGACCTCCAGTCTACCTTGACCTGGGTTTACATCGCAGAGTGAGCTGTTTTAACTCAAAAACCTCTTGTTCAGGGAGCTGCAGTGCAGAGTGACACGGGATTAAATTACTCTCATTTAACTCCTAGGCGCCAGCGTGTTTAAATGCTCATGTTGGGCCAGGAGCCAAGAAACTGACTCCAAGCTGAGGTTATGAGAGGGGGGTTTTTTTTTCCCCTCTATTTTTTTTATTGTAAAATTACATGTCATCGGATGAAGTCGGTAATACGGCTTCTGTGTGATGGGGTCCTGTTTTTTTTTTGTTTTTTTACACCAGCTACTTCTTTGGCCGTTGAAATGTTATGACGACCCCTTTCAAAACGAATTGTGTAAAATGCAGTGTCCCGTAAGACTTATTAGGCTGAGCAGCTCTGGGCTGTGTACGTTCAGTTGTGGGAAAGCCCTGGCCGCATAGCATTTCCGGGGGCTGCTTGGGTGGCGGTGCATGCTGGGAGTGGTTATAGTCGCTACGGCATAATGTCGACAGTGATGCAGCCGAAACCACGAGATTGACTATCTATATATTTATTATATCAAAGGGTTATATTGGTGGGGAACCTTGTTCTTCTTCCTCGGCTCTGTCATCTTCTTCTCTTCTGTGCTCTCTCTTGGCTCTGTCCTCCTGTGCTCTGTCCTCCTCTTCTCTTCTGTGCTTTTTCGGCTCTGTCCTCTTCTCTCTCTTTTTTTTTTTTTTTTTTTTTTTTTTTTTTTTTGTGCTCTGTCCTCTTCTCTTCTGTGCTCTCCTTGGCTGTGTCCTCCTCTTCTTCTGTGCTCTGTCCTCTTCTTCTCTTCTGTGCTTTTTCGGCTCTGTCCTCTTCTCTTTTGTGCTCTCCCTCTGCTCTGTCCTCTTCTTCTCTTCTGAGCTCTTCTTCAGCTCTGTCCTCCTCCTTTTCTATTCTGTGCTCTTCCTCTGCTCTGTCCTCCTCTTCTTCTCTTCTGTGCTCTGTCCTCTTCTTCTATTCTGTTTATTCCTCAGCTTTGTCCTACTCTTCTTCTCTTCTGTGCTCTTTTTCAACTCTGTCGTCCTCCTTTTCTTCTCCTTCTCCTCCTCTCTATACTACTACTCTCTATACTCCTCCTCCTCCTCTCTATACTACTACTCCTCTCTATACTCCTCTTCCATTCTCTGCTCTCCCTCGTCTCAGTTAGAGCTTAACAAGATCCTTTCCCAAATCTTTCAACTAATTTTTAACGCCCTGTAGTAAAACTGTGGATTTCATGGTGCAATATGCCAGTGTATTCCAGATACCACACCCTGGTATATTCTTAGCTCCATGTAAGGCTTCCCCAAAAAAGGAGAATCCTGGCAGAACCCATCTTTGGCATATAATATATATATGTTCTGTTAAACACACTGTTAGGCCACACCCTTTAGCCAAAAACCCCACTTATTTTGATAATTCACCCCATTCTCAGTTAACCGATCCCCCTGTTGCCACCAGCTCTATTATCAGGTATGAAGCAAGGAAGATGCATTACCGCCGTCTTATTTTACACTGTAATTCACAGACCTGGGATATATTGTACGAGGAAACCTCAGGGTCCTGGAGATGTTTGAGAATGACACCTCAATAATGTGCTCTCTATTCTCTCTCCTAGGTTCTTTAGTGTGTTCTTAATTCTGCAGTGCCCCCTATTGGAAGTCAGCTGGATTAACTGCAAGCTACACTGACCAGTACCTACCAAAGGGTCTTTACTCAACTGTGGGACTGTGCTGGTGGCCAAAACTGCAGTCTGGTTTATCTTCACATTTTAAAGATGACCAATATAGATCTATATTATGGTTGATAAAAAAAACTACATATCAACCATAGAATCTGGAATCTCTGGTATTGTGTTATAATGCAAAGCACTATACAGAAGCATACGTCATTCTTGGACGCTCAGTCCTTCTACTACTGACCAATTTTCAAAACCTGGAGTGATCTGTACAACACACCTATAATAAATAGTCCAATGGAAATGCAACAAGGGACCAAAGGCTCGGTATAGAAGCCCTGCTGTTTCCCTCATGTTAGATGCACGATGGGAGGCAACTGGAGGAGTGGGTGGAGATTTCTGTACCTGTGTTTTATTTTGAAAGCTGATTGGCTTACATCATGCTCTTTTAGCCTTGCCCCTGAGGAGCCCAATTTATTGTTGTTGCATCTCCAGGTTTATCTAGTATCTTGTAGGCACCTATCTCTAAAAGTCTGTCACTAATATGAATGGTATTGTACCTTCTCTATTTTTGATTGTATGATGTAATGCTGTATTCACCTTGGTGGGAGCCCCTTAGGTTTCTTTCTAAACTTTTGCCGATGGAGAAACCCTTCAAGTTGTCTTGGAAATAGAATTTCATTGTCCAAATCTGCATATTTCACAATGCGTTCTGATCAGGTAGCACGGATGTTCGCATTCATGGCGCATAAAAGTGGTTGTAATCTAAACACCTGGGAATAGGGAAAGTTATATCTTTGGGTCGAACCCTTTCCCCACCACCAAGACCACCCCCGTGCCTTTCCATCGGGTTTAGAGAAAATTGTAGGATATACAGTTTTTCTAAGCTTAGTTAAGCAAAATTAATCACTCATTAGGCAGTTGCGCTCAATAATATTCCATTATACAAAAGCATAAACATATATACAACAGCAGTGGATGGCACTCCCAGCAAACAGGGACTAGTACTCCGGTGCACTACCAGCTCAGATGAGCAAGCTATAGAACCTAATCAGCGGTGGCACTCGAAGATTTTGCTAGCAAAAACAAAAGGACACAAAGTCACATATTCATCAGCGAGGTACCGACGTTTCAGTACATTAAATGTTTTGTTTTTGCTTGCAAAATCTTCGAGTGCCACCGCTGATTAGGTTCTTCATATATATATATTATTTATTTATTTTTTGAAGTATTTCCATTTTTTTAATTGGTATCATTTTCCTTCTCTATATCTCATGCTGGTATGAGGAATATTCAGAACAGAACATAACACCTTGCTGATTTATGTTCCATTTATTACAGTACCTTGATATCTATCTTTAGCTTTTATGTTACACACGCATTGCTATACATTAATTTTGCAAGCAGCCATTCAGCAAGCCATTAACCGCACATGAAAATGTTATATTATCCGGCCATTAACGCTGTGTCTGTCATCGGCTGCTGCAAAGCTATAATGTTCACAGCAATCTGTAATTGTGTCTAATTGCCCTCTTGTCATCCTGATGGTTATTAACATTCCTTTTTCTTTTGCGCTATTTGTGTAGACATTTCTTGAGCGACACATATTTTCACAGATCCTGGTGTTTTGATCATTTCTTTAGGAAAGAACTTTCATTTAACACAAAATTAGTATCCTAAATGTTGAGCTTTCAAATCTCAGCCTTGTTCCCAGAATCCTTTGCCTCCTGACATCATAACATTTTGTTAGCATGACTGTCATTAATGCAGCATAATGGTTTTTGCTTCACGCAATCGCTATCCATTTGGATGGTTATATTTTATTAAAGTTTATGGTCTGGATTCACCGTTTTCGTCTTGCGTATGTTTTAAGAATTGAGCTACTACGCATGCGTTATTGATGCTGTCTCTGTACATAGATTAATGGTACATAGACAGCGTCAATAAGCTACTACACATGCGTACTAGCTCAATTCTTAAAACAACGTACGCAAGAAGAAACCTACGACACTGTAGACAGATCATTAAGGGATGTGGAAGCAAGTTCATCGTGTCTATTCTCCTTCCTAATCTGCCTTTCATAACGATGTTACATGCATTATTGCACTGTGCAGTTATGTTTTGACTGTTGCGAAGCGCTGTTTCTGTTCATCATCTGTCACAGCGTGTGTGGAGGGGACTTACAGACGGAGGCTAATGAGCATCACACACATCTGCCACCAGAATGCTTGTGTAGAACATCAATTCTAGCATCGGTTTGGTGAGCGGCCAAGTGGAAGGAGATGTTGACATCTGCAATCTCCGTGCGGGATTGCCAAATTCACGTTGTAACCTTTTGATTACAGACTTGTTAAAGTTTGAATACCAACGTCCACTTTCTATTAGAAGTAGATCATCTTAATATACCACCTAATGCAGACCCTCCAACATGACCCATTCCATTAGGTACAATTTAATCTGCTCCTGTGCTTCCAACTGTCACTCACCTGGTTTAAATGAATTAACTGAAATTTAAAAAGCTATTTAACTCTTCAGCAAAGCAGTTTACCATAGTAACTGACAGTTGGAAGCTCAGGAGCAGAGTTTTTTTTGTACCTAATGGAATGGGTCATAATGGAGGGTATTCTAATGAAACGCTCAGTGCTGCTAACAATGAACGGGATCAAGAATTACGCATAGCGCATCACGAACATTGCGTACGTGCTCTGTGTTTGCACGTGGCAGCTACGCACAAAACACTTTGTGTACAGCATGGCGCTTGGTGAGCTTAAGTCGTACATTAAGGGCTTTGGATAACGATCCTTCATTATGCACCAGCACCATTTTAGGTGGGGAGGATGCGTAGGGTCCAGGGTGCGGAAGTGCTGTCGTGTTAAGGGAGTAAACTACTCCCGCAGGGACGAAATGTAGGATCGTATGTGCGTAATTTCGCAAGCAATGTGCATCTGGATCCAGTCCAAAGTTTATATGGCATAATGGTAGAGCAGACCTTCCAACATGACCCATTCCATTAGGCACAGTCTAATCTGCTCCTGAGCTTCCAACTGTCACCTGGTTTGAATGAATAAACTGATATTTAAAAAACTATTTTCCTCTTCAACAAAGGTGGTTACCATAGTAACTGACAGTTGGAAATTTAGGAGCAGAGTATTTTGTACCTGATGGAATGGGTCATGTTGGAGGGTATGGTTGAGCTCCTGTTTGTAGTATACCGACTTAAAGGCTGCCATATATTGACTTGGCCAATCCCTTATCATCATCATGGAACTAGAGCCAACACCAGCGATTCTCATTGGCTGGAAACGTGTGTATACCTTGGTCGGAGACACTTCCTGTTTTGTAGAACATCACCATGCAATGTGCGGAAACGCTTCCTCCTCAGGGAAAATCATTCCAAATTCCAGGAAGTGCTGAGCATGTTACACAATTTCTCCTATATTAATCCTGGTATTTTTTATTTTTTTTGCTTTAATTGGAATAACTTCCTTGGCTGCTCCGTATGATGCCTGAATTGTATGTAATACAGGTTTATGCATGTCTTCATGTGAAGTTGTCGAGGAAATGTCTGTGGCATTAGCGCGGCCTTGTTGTGCTGTCACCATGACGACACTCGTGTAGGTTCTCATCGTCTTTTGGCTGTGTCATTGTCACGTTACCCTTCACCCTTGCATTGTAATGATTGCAGATCTCCGGCTTCTCTCCTGAATCTCCTCACACGAGCTATAATAATAACAGCCGGCACCTTTGTCATGTCGGATACGGAGGTCACCAGGTTGATAATAGTGCACAATTACCCCAATGAAGTCAGATATCTTTTACTTTTAGCAGAGTGCTTTCCTAATTGACAATGGTTAGAAATGGCTTTCCCCAGCCTCCGTTACCTCTGCATATACACTAATTTTTCATCATATTATAACCCTCCCTCACTGTGACACCGACACTAGCACCTTACACCTCCTTCCTGCCCCTTAATCCTTCCTCCACTCTCACTTTAACCCTGACACCAGCACCTCATCCCCTCCATCCACCCTCAGTATCACTAAACCCCATTCCTGCC
>WWET01000146.1:718337-728642 GCA_011038615.1 Limnodynastes dumerilii | reverse complement strand
GGGTCAGGCGGCGGGGAAGGGACTGTTGGGTTAATAAACGGGGGAGGGTTAGGGTCAGGCTGCAGGGAGGGGGGGTCTTAGGGTTAGTCTATGGTGAGGGGAGGGTTAGGGTCAGGCTGCGGGGAAGGGAGGGTTGGGGTCTGGCTGTGGGGAAGGGAGGCTTAGGGTCTGGCTGCGGGGAAGGGAGGGTTAGGGTTAGGCTGCGTGGAAGGGAGGGTTAGAGTTAGGGTAATGGAAGGGGAGGGTTAGGGCCAGAATTAGGGGAAGGGTTGGTGTAGTTTTCCCTCTCACCTTTCGGAGCACCGTGTTCGGTGCTCCGGGGGTCGATGGCTATGCCTCATCGAAGCATAAGCAATCGATGTCCCAGCCAGTTCGAAACTGACTGGGGGAAAACATCCCTATCGAAATAGGGCCGTTCTTAGCAAGGGACCCACACCCGGTTGCTATGGGCAACATCTCTATTTTTTACTTTACTCGTTTAGTAATTCTGGCCCTTGCTCTGTGTGGTCTATGGCTCCAGTCAGTAATGGAGTAAATGTCGGCATTTTCTTTACATGGAGCCGTTAGTTCTGGGCTCTGGCCGCAGGGTGTTTTGTTGTTGTCATTGAGCGACTTTTTTTTCCGCTTGCAGGGAACGTCCCAGCTCGACCAGCGTGGAGGAAGATGCCGTCCAGGGCATGCTGTCCATGGCAGATTTGCACTACCCATCGCGCTCCCCCGCAGAAGCTAAGAGCACAGGATACAGTCTGGATCATATATATCCGCAGCTGCACATCAAATTGTCTCAGGAGAAGCTGAAATCTATGGAACAGAGCAGCGGTGAGCATTAGCGCCCTGATCCCCTGCAGCCAATCATTACTCATTGGTCCTTATATTTGAAGCCGTCACCTGATTGGTTGCAGAGTTACAGCCTTGTTATGGAAGTTTCACCATGGCGCTAAATAAACTAGTGCAACTTCCCTAAACTGACGGGTTTGGCGCTTGTGTGGTTTCAGATCACCATGGGAACGATAACACGGGGCTGAACACCTCCGAATGGATCAGCCAGATGGAATCTTCATACAGGTCAAATCCTCAGGTGAGACCAGCAGCGCCCTCTATAGCATCAATTCTGACCGTGTAACAGCAATCTGTGGCCCGTCTTATTTCCTAGGATGGCCACAGTTATTTACAGTCAGCCCTATGACATGTAACAAAGAATAATAATAATTAGCTTGCATGAACCCTGGCATCTATAACTGTGCTGTATTTAGTGTATTGTACTGTGCCAATGCAGCAGGTATGTGATCTAGTGTTCTGCTGGTGCATGTTGGGATGTGAAGGCAGATGTAAAGCTGGGCAAACCCTGTAGGGTTAACTGACGATTATGGTGCAGATGACACGATAACCATATGATAACTCCGACATCTTACCGGTGTGCACTGTACAGTGCTGCTGAATCTTCAGAAACTGCATGGCATCGTGAGATTGGATTTTTTGGGAGCTCCTAATTTTACAATATCAGTGATGTCTGGAGAAAAATTAGTGTGGACTGACACGGATATTCACTGTAATGATTTCCATTCCTATTTCTGCATAGCGACACCTAGTGGGCGAGCAGATCATTGCAGCAAAGATTTATGGGAACCATTTCTTAACGATCCATATAAAAATAGAGAGCGGTGTGTGTGTGTGGAGGCATCGCGCTGCAGGTCAGAGCTAGAATCGTTTAACTGGGTGTCAGATCGTCACTAAAACGTTCAATGAGAACCCAGCTTAAGCCATAGATAGCTCTGTTGTACCAAACGCAAAGGTCCTTAGTGAACCTGATGTCATGCTGGGAACAGATTAAGGGATAAATCTGCTTCTTGGTTCAGGTAATTGGGTAAATGTAAAATGCTGGGAGGTGGTTTAAACTCTAAATTGCCATAAAGCTATCTGATAGTTGTCCTCTCAGGCAGTATTTAAGAATCACGGACAACCTTAATGACTCAACGCTCAGAACAACAGATCATGGAGGCTCCCTGTTGGGTCAGGAGTCACATGACACTGGGCTCTGTGACCCAGGTCTGCAAGTGGTCACCAAGGCCCTTCCAAAGGTCAGGCCCTATACAGTGTACCCCTCTCCTGACTGGGCCTAGCACCCAAACACTGCAAGGGCATCTTCCTCACAGGCCTACTGGGAAACACAACACTTTAAAGACCGCATGTATGCAATGTATGTAACAAAATGGTAGGTAGATAGCGTAAAATAGTTACTACGCATACTCGGAAAATAAAAAAATACGTAGGTGAGAATCTGGTCCTGCTTCTCTCCCCAAATTATTCCCAGTGTCTTTAGATAAAAAGATAAAAATAATTATGTCTTCAGATAACGTCATTGGTTATTAATGTCCTTTTTCAACCTAAGTACGTTAAACTATATATCCTGGGGTGTGCTTTGCTGTTCTTAAAATCTCAATTTCGACATAACATCTCTGCAATAAAATGGTGACCACAGTAATTTCTCAGCAGTGTTCAATCAAACGACAGCGTTCCAGCGACTGCTGTGGTTTCAAATATTGCAACAGCAACGTACTATTTTCGACAGCTTAATCCTAACCCTAAAAGGCAGCCTAAAGATAACACTAATCGGCAACCTTAACCTAACCCTGAATTCGGGGAGAGTCGTGTCATTCAGAACTGGTGACCAGTCGAAAATTGGAACTTTTTACATTATACCTGTACCATTATAACATTTTTCTAATTTCGATTCCTGTCTGTACTAAACATCCGCTGTTCAGCTGTTGGCGGTATCGCTGCGATATTGCCAAACCGACACCTGTCAGGCATGTCAAACTCAAAACCCCAATTGGGCCAAAAAGTCTAAGATTCCAGTATCCCCCATCATGTGTCTCCAGCTTCCAGTATCCCCCATCATGTGTCTCCAGCTTCCAGTATCCCCCATCATGTGTCTCCAGCTTCCAGTATCCCCCATCATGTGTCTCCAGCTTCCAGTATCCCCCATCATGTGTCTCCAGCTTCCAGTATCCCCCATCATGTGTCTCCAGCTTCCAGTATCCCCCATCATGTGTCTCCAGCTTCCAGTATCCCCCATGATGTGTCTCCAGCTCCCAGTATCCTCAGTCATGTGTCTCTAGCTTCCCAATATTCCCCATTCATATGGCTCCAGCTCCCAGTAATTCCCCATTCATTACTCTCCAGCCTCCCCTGTTTATACCTTAGTTACCTTTGATGCCTTCCATCCGTGTCTCTCCCCCGCGGTACGCGCCGTCTTCCAGCTCTTCTTTGTGACGCCAGAAAGCAATCTGTTTCCTGCTGTCGGCCGATGCAGCAGTTATTCAGGACAGCTGAAAAGGGCTTCGCTATCCGCTCTCCTGTGTAACTGCTTTGGCGGCTGATAGCAGGCCCTTTTCAGCCACCATCGCCGGACCTCCCTGCGTGAGACTAGGCCGCAAAATAAAACCCTCTGGGCCACATGCCGGGAATTTGACGCGTCTGCTCTATACTGTATCATCTCCGCCACGCGATCGTTACTGACTTTTGCTGTCTCCCTGCAGGATTACTGTAACGTTGTTAAGGCTCAGAGGCGAGAACACTCCACAGAGGCCAGCAGGGTCCATCACAAGATTAAGCGCTATTCTGAGAGCGAGGGCTGGGACTCCTCCCCTGGAACGCCTCCACCGGAAAAGTACGACCAGGAGTCCAGCCTGAGTCCCAGTGACTGTCATATGAGCGACGGCAGCCTGAGTCCGGACAGGATATATGGAGGCGCCTCGCCGACTGTGCTTTTGCACCCTACAAAGAGACCTGCCTCAAACCCGCCCCCTATTAGTAACCAGGCAACGAAAGGTACGAAGGTTCTGCGCGCCACCTTAATCTTCCATATTATCTTCTGTAAACACGCGGAGGGGCTGATCTGGAGATAAGGGGACGGTAGATGGCGTGAGGTTCCTCCGCGTGATTTTCAACTGTGCGTGCTAAGAACTGAAGTGCGTGCAGTCGCAACCGGTTCAGATCGGAGCGCAACGCGAGAGTCAGCGGCTTGTAAAAAGGATTGTTTGGGCCGGATTCACAACCCCATAATTTTTTAAATACGTGCCTAATTTACAGATTCTAGCTACTCTACGCATGCGTAGTAACTATTTTACGCTATCTCTGTAACGAAACACTACGTAGATAGCGTTAAATAGTTACTACGCATGCATAGTAGATAGAATCGGTAAATTAGGTGCGTATGTAAACCCGGCCCTTTATGTCCAAAAATAACTGAGTCCCTGGGGGTGTTCCTCCACAACCTATAAATTTACAGCAAATAAATAAAGAATAACAAAAAAAAAAATTCCATTTGCGTCCGGATCTCTTGGGGATCGGCTACATACACGTTACGCTGCGTTAAGCTTTTGTGGCCCCTATATGCTACTTTCCGTTCTTGCGCAAGCTTCCCAGACTGCAGTTGGGCGTGTTTAAGGGTCACATGTCACCCACGTATCTAGGATGAACAGCATACTAAAGGCCCAATTTCGTTCACCTCTGAATCGGCCCATTCGTATCGACCTTCGTGCCTTTGTATCTGTTCTTTGGCTATCTATGAATATATACAATAATCTATGTTTTCGTTTTGTTCAGGTAAACGGCCAAAGAAGGGTATGGCGACAGCCAAGCAACGTCTCGGCAAAATACTGAAGCTCAACAGGCATGACCATGCACGCTTCTTTGTCTGATGCCCTTTTAAATGTTGCTTTTTTAATTTAATTTAATTTTTCAAACATAAAACAGTATTGAGGAGAGCTTCGGCCTGGAGCCTAAAGCTCGTTTTCTAATGAGGGTGGATCTATAAAGTCCACTTCGAACACTGCCTGATGAACAAAGATTTGTTTTTTAAAGTTTTTGTTTTTGTTTTTGTTTTTGTTTTTGTTTGAAAGCTTTCACTGTGCCACACCACCCAGCAATAACCAGAGGAGAATTGCCCAATCAGCTTTCTTGTGTGGTAGATGGAATCCTTTTACCTTTTGGGATTAAAATAGAATTTGTTTGTTCTTCTGACTTTTCCCGGAATTTCTTTTTTTTTTTCTCTGTGCAGCTGGGAACGACTCGGGAGGAGGGCACTCGGATTCTTGGGGGGCGGAGGGGTTCAATTATTTATTGCAAATGAATTTCTGAATGATTTTGTTTTGAGTTTAGAAAGTCATTTGGGATTTTTTTTATTATTTATTTCAGATTTTTTTTTAAGGTTCTTATTGATTTTTGGATTTTATTCAATGTGAAATTTTGGGGTTTTTTTTCCTAATGTATTTTTGTCTCTTGTTTTTGTATGGTGAAAGGGAGGGCTGCAAATTTGGGGAGATTTAACTTCTTTCTTTTACTTGATATTCAGGATGTAGTCTTAAACAGGGAGTTGATGCATTATTTTATTTGTTTTGTAAATTAAGACATTAATATGAAATCTATTTTATTTTTGTTAATTTTTGATTTTGAAGGGGATTTTTTTTCTGCTGATTTTTAGTTTATTTTTTGGGAATTTTTTTTATTGAATTAATGTAAACTGTTGGCAGTGTCACAGTCTAGCAAAAGTAAACACTGTATTTTATTAAAAGGTGGGAGTCGATCTTTTTATAGAGATCAGTCCGTGCTCTTCCTGAAAGATATAAGGGCTAAGCTAATTTTTGGCATTTGATGATTTTGATTTTTACCGGTTGTTTTCAGTATATTATATGCATTTTTTTGTATCCTAGATTTTCCCATTGATAAAGACAACAGTTTGGTGCTAGAAACAGAGATACTGGTTTTTCAGAAGCGAGTTCTAATTATTATTATTTTTTTTCTGCTTGTTTTTTTTGCTAATCATAATTTTGCAGACTGACTTGATGTTGAATACAATACTTTGAAGCTGTCCGATCGTTAAACTCAAGCTGCTTTTACTAGGAGGAAATTGATATTTTTTCTTAACCTCATTTGTTTATTTTTGTGCTTATTTTTTATTTAAAATAAGAAAAATTGAAAAGCTTTAACTCAATGATATAGACATCACATAAAACAAGCAGCCTTTCACTAAAACCACATGGATCTCAGGGTAAATGAATTTGGAAGCAGTCAGAAAGGTGTTCGGTACCTGTATTCAGGTTGTGTTAGACCCATTACCAATCTTCCATACTCCCCACCCCTTTTTGGCATTAAAATGTTCCATTGGCTCATGGGAAGAAAAGGACTGTTATGCTCGGAGTCTGTTTTTATTTAATTTTTTGTATTGTGTGGTGTTTACTTTTCCTCTTGATTGTGTTTTTTTGGTGTTTCTGTATATCTATGCATCCACTCAGACCCATTTCTGTGCCAGTCTCCAATTGCAAATGCCAGTTTTTGATTCTCTTGTATATAAAGCCGATTTTAGATTTTGTATTTCTTGTAATATAAAATTAAATATTTAACTCGTTCCCCCTCACATTTTTTTTTATTTCTGCTTGTACCATGGCTATCTTTCTTTTCTTTTTGTGTTTTAACAACTATTAAGTCATTTGTAAGAAAGGTGAATTTAATTAACACAGCCATCACGTTAATTAAGCTGACAAATGGAGTGTTTGGATTGTGGGCTCAATTTCTTTAAAAAAAAAAATTAAAAAAAATATTTTGTTAGCATATCATCATTGTTACCCAAAAATATAAAATGTTACCAGTGTTTTTAAACTTCCATAAATTATTCTGAAACTCACTCATTCACTAGATGGTCAAAATGGAGATTTGAATAGTTTTGTTTTTTACTGTTTATGAAATTATGGTACTTCTATATCGCAAAATAATTGATCCAGTTGCATCAATATTGCTGTTTAAACTGTAATTTGTTACTTTTTGGGGGGATTTACATAATTTTTCTTTTTATTTTCAAACGCATTATTCGCATTCTGATCAAAACAGCAATGAAAGTGTCAAAATTGCAGACGCATCCATTTGCAAAGACGTCTCGCATAAATTGGTCTTCATATTTTGCTTGTTCATAAATTCAAGATTTTGCAATTAAAATATTCAGTGCTAATGAGAGCCACAAAAAAATTTTTACAGTTTTGCGAAAATTGTTCTACAAGTTTCCTCTGAAGTATGGTGTTAGTGGTCATTTTTAGAAACAGAAAGTTATACGGGAATATCCCATTGAAAACAAAATATTCTCAAATGCTATAAGATGAGTTTTTATAGACGAATTCACAAAACTTTGAATCTATTCATTTTAATTGATCTTTCATCCTTTAGAAATAGTTGGTGGGCGGGGCATTGATACCTCCATTTTGTTTGTGATATTTATTTAATAGGTTTTTATATTGCGCCATCAGATTACGTAGCGCTTATTCATAGGACTTGTTTACACAATATGCATCTGATCTTACAGTTGTGAAAGGACGGAAGACAATATGGAACTGGGTTTTTTTATGATCTTGGGATTCAAAATTTTTTTTACGGATTATACCAAATGGGATTCTGCCTACAAAACGTTTATAGGGGTAAACCGAAATGAACAATGTTATCCACAAGCGTGATTTTTACTCTAGAAGTCTTCTTTTTGCGCTTTGAGGCTATTACAAAGCACCTCAGTAACTTACCTATGCAGCTTAATCTCGTCTACTAATTCCTACATAAACATTGCTATTTATGAGCCACAAAAATCTCTGTTCTGTATTTGTACAAAGTGTTTTGTTTTTTTTCTTGTCAAAGCAAGTTGCAAGTCATTCTCAACGCAACCTGAAGCCTGAGATGTATATTTTAATTACTGTGTAAAGAAAATATGGTGGATACGTCTTAACTCCTTCAAAAAGTTATAGGCCTGTAATGCATCGTGAGATGGTAACATGGGCACTGGCTCACCGTGTTTTGATATGACAGTGCTTTTTGATTGGTAGGAGAATGGGATATTAAAATAATAATAAAGACTTAAAAAAAAAATTGGAAATATTTGATTTCAATAATGAATTTTGACTAAAATATCCAAGGTTGTCAATGTACAGAATATTAACTGTTCAACAAATCATTTTTTTTTTTTGGTTAGTAAATTTATGGTTTATGGTTTGTGACAATTGACCACACGTAGCCTCAGTAATGAAGTTTTGATAGTACTGGTGTCTTCAAAGAACAAGAGACAAAAACGTCCACTATCCTGCTGGGCCCCCTACACCTACAAATAATCCGGGGGGGATGGGGTGAGAGAGTTAGAATGATCTGATTAGCGTAGTCTCATCGTGTTGCCTCGCACCCTCTCGGAACGCCTCAGTCTTTCTCCGCTTTGGATCTTTGAGCTGTAGATCCAGAGAGCGTCCAGATTTGCCGAGCTTTAAAGAGAAGCGTTTTAAAGTCTTGTATTTTATAGCAATCCTTTTGGGCTGCGGGCAGGGACTGTATGAAGAGTTTGTCTGTTTTCTACAATGGCTCGAAGACTTTGCGTGTGATTTCTATTTTATTTTCTGATATCGTATCGGTCCTAAATTGCAATGCAATGAAATGTTGTATTTTATGTTTAATTTATACGTAGTTTATGGTGGATTGATATTTTTCCCCTCCTTTTCGCCAGATTTGTGTTCTATATCTTTACATGTGTAAATATCAGATCTGTAAATAAGGGCTTGTTTGAGAAAAAAAAAATTCCTGAATCTCTTTTCTTGTGGTTTTTTTATTTTTTGTTTTGTTTGTTTACTGGGATTAAAATACAATTAAAAAACGAAACTATGAAAATCCTTGAAATCTGCAGCGTGTATGGTTCCAGATTTAATAATGATTGCATGGAAATCTCCTCTCCCACGTGTGAGCATTCCGTGGTCTGAACCTTACCTTAATTCTGCGTGATGCTCTATTGTATCGATTGTGCTGCATTCCATGCCCAATGGCACATGTGCAAAAGGCCCAGACAGGGCACTCAAGCATTGGCCATGGGTTAAGTACCCTGACGTTATTAGATCAAGATCAGGACAACGTTAAAACGGGACTGTGAGAACTATGGGCCAGATCCATACCGAAGTGCACTTTAAGTACGACCTCGTAACGTATTTACACGATCGGAAATATTATGCACTCCCCTTGGTCACACGTAATAACCTTGATTTACGGGTACTAAACCCTACCTTAACTTTTCATTGCGTAAGTATGGTCTTACATAATGGATTGTCACTTATAGCTGCCTAATCCGGCACATACTGTACAATTTAAATGCCTCTCCGCCTACAATGCGTATTTCCAGCTGTCTTATAGATGACACGCCCCTTCATGCGTAGTTACGAGGAAGGTATGTACAACTCCTAACATCTACACATGCGCAGTACATGCAAAAAGCCGAAATTACAAGAGCGGCTTTCGTACTGAACTGAGGATCTGGCTCTAATTGTAGACGTTGAGGAACCTTTAATATGAGTTTTCTGTCTTGTATGACACGTTCATTCAGAGAAATGTGACCTCCAACAGTAAGCCAGGCAAACTTGTGAAACTACACCTCCCAGCATGCTTTGCCTGATAACAGTTATTCTTCTGGTCTTAGAGCATGCTGGGATTTGTAGTATTACAACAACCTAGAGAGCATCCAATGCAGGTCTGGTGTACAGTGCTGTAATCAATAGAAGTATACAAAGTCCTGCACCGGTAACTGCTTTTATTATGTGCCGTACAGAAGACGCGGCTAGGTCTGGTGTAATCTGAGGTAGCTGCTACTTGTGCCTTGCCCTTCAGTAGGTTTTCTTCTCCTGTGGGATAACCTCCATCACGATTTGTAGCTTTTCTGTCATGTGATCTGGAATCATTTAAAGAGCAAACACATTTTATTAGCACTGACATACAACGGACTACAACACTGCAGATGTTGTGAAACTACATGTACCAGCATGCTCTGCCAGGTATCTGCTATGCCTATGCTGTAGGAGGATGCTGGGTGTTGTAGCTGCACAACACCTGGAGTGCGGAAGGTAATACGGTCTGTGTGAGCGCTCTCACAAACTACTATTTATAACAGTTCTTCATGAAACAGAGCAAACGTGTCCTTGAAAGTAACAGGGTTATGGCTAGAACAGGGGGTGAAGCTGATACGGGGCCCGGAGGAGAGGGAGCCCCTAGCAGCTGATCCCCTTGCACTGTAAGCGAGATGTCAGAGGCTGACAGCTTAAAACAACGTGTGTGTGTGTCCCCGTAAAGAATGTCCCATTTCCGAAATAGGGACACCCAAAAGTTCCTTTTCGGGTGTCTCTATTTCTAATACTTTTTTTAATATATTTTTAGAATGGGTGCGTGCCGTTTGACATACTTCACCCATTCACCTTTGGAAATGCCACCGTTATCAAAGGTCATTTCTCTGTGCGGGGGAGGGAA
>WWET01000146.1:701508-718314 GCA_011038615.1 Limnodynastes dumerilii | reverse complement strand
GAGGGAAAGTTAGGGTAGTTTTTCTTACTTTTCAGAGCACAGAAAGCTCGGTGCTCTGTGGATTGATTGCAATGACTCCTCGAGATATATGCAATCGAAATCTCGGCCAGTTCCAAACTGGCTGGGAGAGAACGGCCCTATCGAAATAGGGCCTTTCTAACCGGGCATCCACACCCGTGTGTATGTATAGCTCCATGTATGAGTGTGTGTATGTATAATGTGTAGCGCTCAGTACTCGTAATTGGAGTGTTGATATTTTAAGCTGTCAGACTGAAGGCTTCTATAAGGCAGTGGTCCCGCCTGGCTCTGCCTAGTCCCACCTCTCCAGACCTGGACCCCATCTCCTTCCTTTGGGTCTCAAGTGTTTCACCTTCTGCCACTGGGCTAAAGCAATGACAATATAACTGTAATCTCAGTGGTTCCCTGGGCTTGATAATCCTCATTAATAATAACGTCAGTAGTTTCTGACACACACACACTTAATATACACGTGTAGTAGTGTGTTCTTGAGCGTATTTTGTGATTACAGGCAGCTGCAAAACCAATGCATTGCAAACCGATTCCTAAAATTACACATCTGTCAGGAAAAATCTGCCCCACTTTTGCACCTAAAGATAAATTATCGCTACTAAAAAGGCCCTGCACGGTGCATGGTTCATTGATCCGGCTTCTACGATTCTCTATATGCCTAAATTGTTATAACGTTGTGGGTTTTTTTGGGTTTTTTTTTTTTTAGCCGCAAGTATAGTGAATTGTGTAAACATGACCTGCTATACCTACAGCTGAGCAATTAGGAATCTGTCTGTAAATCGTTTATTTTGCATGCCCTCAGTGTATAGGCGTCCACGTTTCTGCCTCTTGTATTTTGAACGTGGCCACTCCTCTGGCTAATTCCTAGATGCAGGACCATGGCATGTGAATAGGACTGACTCTCTCCCTACAAACATTAGCTAAAAAGGATAAAGATATTTATCCTTTTATACGTATGTTATATATTATGGAGCTGATTCTATTCCCCACGCTGCAAAGTGCACCTATTTCCTTCTACTGAACATCTCCGATATTATCTTGCACCTCTCCGGCCCATGCAGTAAAATCTGGGCTGTAGATACATGGGCCGTTACATACGTTTGAATCTACCCTTACAATATAATTCCATGCACACTCATTGAACGTTTGCATCCACTACCATCTGATCAGCCTAAGTACTTACTGAACGTATCTCTCCATCCATTGGGCACTCGTTGCTTATGGATAATAAAGTAATACACTGGTAAACCACTTAAGGTGATGAGACAGCCAACGCCGGTATTCACGGGATCGGAGTAGAGAGACATTGCCACGATAAACAGGCACATCGTGCTAAATATAATGGGGATGACCAGAGGAACCTAGGAAACAATGGTCAGTACAAATCAAGCTGTTTCTAACTTCATTAAAAGTCTAAAGCTGGCCATACACTAGGAGGATTATCGGTCCCATTAGGGGGTGAGCCGATAAACCGGATGACTTCCCGCTAGAGAAATGTCCTGTTATCGGCACCATACACCTCCTCTGCGGGGACCGATAATCCTAGCAGAAGAGTGTAGAGGGGGGCAGCGCTCTCTATGGCGCTGCTGCAAAACTGCTCTGACAGCTTAGAAGTCTACCTTCAAAGCTGTCAGAGCAGCATAGAGCATAGACCTGCAGCAGCGTCTATTGCAGGGAGTAGTACAGACAGGGATCAGCCAAACCCACGCCTCACACAGCGCAGGTTCGGCTGGAAAGAAGTATACCTTCAAAGCTGTCAGAGCAGCATAGTGCATAGACCTGCAGCAGCGTCTATTGCAGGTAGTATAGACAGGGATCAGCCAGACCCATGCTTCACACAGCGCGGGTTCAGCTGGTCCCTCTCTGTACTACTCCCTGCAATAGCCGCTGCTGCAGGTCTATGCACTATGCTGCTCTGACAGCTTTGAAGGTCTACTTCAGAGCAGCTTTGTTCATGGATCTACAGCAGCAGTGTCTATTACAGGGATAGGGAGCCATCAGCTTGCTGATTGTCTCTCCTTTAAAATATCGGGCGCTAGCGATTTAAATGAAACATGTTTAAAAATCCAATAATCTACCAGAGCGTTTCTGGTGCGTTTATTGGACGTTTTAAAATTTGATCTTGGCCATTAACCAGAGCGATTTTTGGACCGATCACCCGATAATTGGGTGTTTGGGCCACTAAACGCTCTAGTGTATGGTCAGCTTAATAGTTCATCCCAATTCCAAAATCAAAATCCAACAATAATTAAGTATTTGCTTTCTCCTTCTATGTCTCAGAAGTCCTTTAGAAGGTGTGGAAACACCTGTATGACACCTAAGTTTAAACACCGTCCCACACCATCCTCCTGTTATTTAAGAATGTGGGTCCCTGTAGCGAACGGCCCTATTTCAAAAGGGTTATCGATCGCTTATGCCTCGATGAGGTATAGTAATCGATCTCCGGAGCACGGTGCTTAGAAAGGGGAGTGTCTCCCCAACCCAAACCCTAAGTCTCCCCTCCCACAGCCTAACCCTAATCCCTCCTGCAGCTTTTGAGAGGCTAGCCCCGAAACGCGTCAAGAATCCTCCACCAGGGCACATGGAGGAGAATATCTCTTTCCTTCGTTGCTGGGACTCTTTAAACAAGGTTTCACCATCGTCAGAACGGACGTCCAATACTGCTGCTCCCTTGATTTTGAGCACTCTGCACTTGGGTATGAGACTTATTTCTCCATTTTTGCACCTTATGGACCTTTTACACAACTTTTACTTTTAACCCTGAATAAGGGCAATATTGATGATTGTGTGTTTTTATTATTTATTTTTATGTAATAAATCTGTTTAATTTGTTATATATTTCTACTGGTACTTATTAAATTTATTTACTTACCATTGTCATTTCTAATCCCTGATTTTCTTTCTCTTTTTCTTATGTTAATTAACATTGGGAAATTCTGGATGAGAGGAAGAAATATCTAAGAAGAATATTCTTGTCAGATTGGTCATAAAAGACATTCTAAGGACTGATAAGACTTTTAATTTTCAACTATTTACCTGTATTCCACATCTTTTTAACTTTTAGTGTTTATATTGATTTATATCCACCGCTATTTATCTATTCGTTTTATTTCTTGCACTGTTTTTGTACACCCATTATTCTATATTCTAACTCCTCAGAGGAGACTGCCTCCACTCCTGGTAACTACATATTGCATTATTAGCACGTTCTCTAAGCAAAAACCAGTTACCTTGAAGGGTCGAGGGAGATCGGGATGTTTGCGGCGATGGATAATCAGTCCAATGGTCACCAGCCCCATAAAAAGCCATCTTGAGAAGCTGTAGAAATTCATGAGTCCATAAAGATCCCCGATCGCGATCATCAAGAAGATCAGCGGCATCTGGGAAGGATACAAACACAACAGATGACCCGGTGTATGTGCTGGTCAGCGGCTGAATCATGACGGTCTTTCAATGGTGGATTGATGGTCTCCGCTGAGGTTTTGATATCATAGACTATTGTTATTGTGCTTGATACAGACTTATAGCTGATCCAGAGCTGAGAAGTTAAGTATCTAGAAGAAGCCACAAGCAAAACAAATACAATAGAGAAGATAGAGGCAGCTGGTGGCTTTCCAGGGGTTGTGAACTACAAGTCCCAGAATTCTCTGCTCTCTATCGGCTATGTCTGTGCACCTAGGACCGCAACCAGGATTAAGAAATGCTGCGTTGGTGCAGGAAACATCCACATTCCATTACAGCGCATGCGGGTGCTCCAGGGGTTCAGCATGTATCTGGGTCTTTGGGATCCCGGCTTCCACACTGGAAGCCTTTTTGATGGCAGTTGTACAGTAAATTGTATAATAATGACTTGGTTAAGGTCTTCCATACGATCCTTATTTCCGCACCAGTCCTATTTTCCGTGTGGACGGTGTGTAAATATGAAGGTAGGGTTCTGGGTACAGAGTCCCGTACGTGCAGGAGGCATAGTCTTCCCTCGCATGCACAGAACTTAGGATCACACGATATTCTGTTATCGGAACTCCACTATGGACGGAGCTCCAATGGCAGAGGCAGTGGACTCCTGGATGGGTGTGGGTCCCTTTCCAACCCTCCTTCTCCCTAGCCTAATACTCCTTTCTCTATAGCCTAACCCTAAGACCCTCCTCCCCACAGCCTGATCCTAACCCTCCCCTTCTATGGCCCTAACCCTCCCTTCCCAAGAGCCTAACCCTAACCCCCCACCCCCCAACACTAAAAGACCCGGAGAGGTTACTCACCTCTCCAGAGCTGTCTGTGGAGGGTCCTTCAAAAATGATTGGGTGAACAGGCCAATCGGCACCCTCACCCATTCATAAAAAAATTCTAAAATGGCCGCCTATTCGAAATAGAGACAGCCGATAAGGAAATTTCGACTGTTTCTATTTCTAAAGGCAGCCCATCGGAGCGGGGACTGCGACTGCTCCAGAATCCACCCCTTAGAGGGTGCTGGGACTTTCATAACCCCTGAAGGAGCATATTCTTAGAAAGCCTGCCCAGATTCCATCTTGAGAGCATTGTAGTCATTACTATTGGCTATAGAGCCCGGTAGGTGCAGTTAGTTATGCCTCATGCTGTAGCGATTGCAAATTCTTCAGGTGCAAGTGGCACAAGCTCCTTGCTCACTTACCATCAATAGCAAGGCCGGAAGGGGTGTATTCCTTCGGATGTGGATCATTGCAAACAGGGGGGGCCACTGCCCTTCTCTGGAGGCAGCAAACAGCATCCTAGGTAAGTGGGATAGAAGGTGTTGGTGGTCAGTGGGTACGAAGAGCAAAGTTGTGGATTTGGGGCATTATTATGATGATCGGATGGAACAAGCAGTCGTCTGAGTGTACAATCTTATCCAACTGGTTGCCCAGAGGTTGCATTGGACACAAATTGGTTAAGTGTGTGTACCCAGCTTAACAAATTACTGGCTGAGAACCCTTCAGAGTCCCTCTCAGCAATTATTACTGGTATCCCAACCTCGTCCTATCTACTGTTCAAAAACAAAGATGTAGCGCAAGAGCTTTATACCTGGAGGAGGCAAAAATCCCACCGTTCAGAGCTCCAAAGCAGGACATCGCCACCAGTAGGGAGATGACCGATGAGGCTTGCTTCAGAGTCCGTTCCGCGAAGGTCTTCCATGAGAAAAAGAATGAAGAAGTGGAGAGAATTTCTTGTAAATAGAAAATTAATTGTTCCTACAGGAAAATAGTTACGTTAAAAGGCCCAATGTCTACAAAACTCAACGGGTGTTTATTTCTGCTAAAATGTGTTGGGGTCATCATAAACATAGGGGCTGATTTATAGTTTGAGAGTAAGGGCAGAATAGGTGCCAGTGTGGAGCTCGGCTGAACCAAATTGCCATGTGAGCAAGATGATTAAATTTAATTGTCTTGCATGCAGGGAAAATACTTTACTTTTGTACAAAGAACTAACCTATATATAATAAGCTATATTGAAGTACAAGTGTTGTGCCCTGGAATAATCACGTTCAGTAGACTATCTGTTATCTAGGAATGACTAGCCTCATGGTTCAATGATGTGGATGGTCCTTAAGACTCTGGGCTGAATCCAGAACTCAATTTTTTCCCCCAAAATTTCTATGCAGTTCCATAGGATTATGACCCCTTTTTTAGCACGTGGGTGTGAATATGTGCTATCCAATCAGAACGCATTATGAGCCACCAAAGAGCAATGACCCAGCCCATGAGCAGCTGGGCTAAATTTGCAAGTGACCGTTCCCTCTAAGGGGCTGATTCTGTGCTGCACTTACTCCTTTTTTTAGGTGCAAATGTAGACCTGAGCAATACCATGTTGAATTGCAAAGGGAGGCAGTTTTTAAATTGTGAAACCAGAATTAGAATTAAGAGGGAAAGTTTCCTAGCTCAACTCTGTTTTGTAGAATAAACATAAAGCTATGCTGTATGTGCGTTTTATGTGTAAAAGTAATGTATTTTGTCTGCATTCAAAAGAGATTAAATTAACACCCCTTACTTTGAAAAATGGTTTAGCTGAGATCTACACTTGCACCTTTTTTTACTTACAAACCGCTCCAAATCTTTTGTTTGGGGTACAATTACACAACAATTGAAAGTCTAAATTCAGCCCTTTTTGTTGTATAAGAATTGACCACGGGATAACCGCATCTGCTGTATATCTGTGGGCGGCTTCTGATATAAGGCGCTTTACCCTTTCCAGTACTTACCATGGCTACAGCCTGTGATGCCAGGACTTCATCAGCGGTCAGGATGGTGTAATAGGCGACATTGGTGAGCAGATAGCAGATGGTCACAATGATGAGGGACACAATCACTATGATGGGGATATTCCTTGGAAATAAAGGAGAGCAGTTACCACTTATGCCTCACAGCGCTGAGGTCATGAATTTAATTCCTTGACAGGGTCTTATCTGGGTGGAGTTTGTATGTTCTCCCTGTGTCTGTGTGGGTTTTTTCCGGGCACTCTGGTGCCCTCCCACACACCGAAAACATGCTGGTAGGTTAATTGGCTGCTGAATAAATTAACCCTGGTCTGTGTAGTGCTGCAGCAGGAGTGGTGTTATAAAGGCAGCCCGGCGCAGTCCAGGTGTTGCAAAACTACATCTCCCAACATGCTCAGCCATCTGTCAGCAATGCCTTCATTGCTGGAGAAAGCTGGGACTTGTAGTTTGCAACACTTGCATTGCCACAGGTCCCCTAAAACCGCCCTAGCCTAACACAATTCCTTATAATTCACCATGACTGTAAGCAGGGACAGGCAGCCCCACTGGCTGTTGTCCCTGGAGCCCGTATACTCCATATATAGGGGGGGGCAGCTGTGAGGCAAGCAATGAGAGATGTTCCCACCTCCTAGCCGTTAGCCAGACAGTGAATGGCTTTCAGCATGCTGATTGGGGGATGGCTGGAGCTGGGTGGATATTATTGGTGAGTTATGATTGTATTTGGAAGCAGGATTTACATATTTTTGTCATGATTTTAAGGTACAATTTCTACATTTGCCATTTATACCCGAGAAATGTTAATTTTGTCCTCAGCCGTTTGGTATAGTCCTTCCTGACAATCTTGCCCAGATGCCCTGAGTACAACGAGACAGTGGTCACAGTGGTACTCAGGGCATCAGGACAGTGGTAGTACCACCAGTGATACTAGTTACACTCTATAGCAGTGAAAGTCTGACTTACCTTTCAGGATTCACGATTTCTTCAGTAACAAAGGTGATGTAAAACCTGAAATTAAACAAAGCGATGCACGTTTTTGTTCTCGTTCACTGAGTAAAGATTTGGTGTTGTTTAAACAAAGAGCCTGATCAAGATTTAGATGAGACAGCAAAAGAAAAGTAGGAAATCTACCCCTGGACAAAACCGCATTTAAAATGTTCAAATAGAACGAGCTGCGAGGTAACGCTTTGTAGCTCAACACTAAATTAGAGTTTGAAAAAAAAAACCTGGAAGAAAATCTGCCGATACATACAGGCAGAAAATCTGTTGATATATTCCCTACAGGCAAAACATTTGCTCAGTGCCGTAACTAGAAACTTTAGCACCAGGGGCAAAAAGGAAAAATGGTGCCTCCTGACAATGAATTCCAAGCCAAATAAACCTTAAATATTAACTTACTGATGCCCCTTAAGCTTTGCGCCCGGGGCGGCCGCCCCTATCACACACACCCCTATTTACGGCCCTGCATTTGCACCCTTTATACTGCAGCATGGTATGCCCTGGGGCAGATTTGTACCTTTTAAGTCTGAATACGGTCCAATATCTACAACAAGCTCTGGACAGAGATTTGGCATCCGGGCTTATTCTACAGTCACCGCCTCACACCACCATTACCCTGCGGGCCGCAGCTTCTTATGGATGGAACAGAGCAACTTACCAGCCTCCAAAGGCAAACATTCCCGAGTAGAAGGCCAGAGGAATCTTGTCCAGAGCGAGAGACGTCGTATCAAAGGCATCCTGGAAGTTCTCTGTGTGTCCTGGAAGTGTAAGAGGAGCCTGTGAATGCTTTGAGGACACGGAGTGACGGCTTAATGGCCGGACTCAGAGCAGACTCGGGAGCGTCTATAAACAAAGGTTCAACTTTGCACCTGGACGAACCTTGTTACCAAAGGCAGGAGTAGAGAAAGATGGGCCCCAGAGAAAATGGGTCGGTAGAGGTTTTGGGAAGGGGGAGGGGACGTACGCAGAGTGCGAAGCGCTGTTTATAAATACATTGGCAGCATGGATTGAATCTTTGGATATAATGAGAGATTAATCTCCCTTTTTTTTATTTTCATGACGTGATTGAATTAAATGTCAGATAGAACTAATAAATTAAATGAAGACTATTATATTTTTTCTTTTTTTTACACAGCGCATTTCCTCCTCCTAAAATATTTTGTTTGGAAATTGGCAGCAGCTGCCAGCTTAGTGTTGTCCACGGCCAGCAATGGCACCCTTTCTCCTCTGTTGGCAGAAGGTGGAGCTAAGCTGTGAGTTGCTGGCAACAAGACTCATAGACTGACTGCTGTCAGCTGTCTAACCTGCCACTTGCTGAAAGCTTAGAGCTGTCACTCAAACTGGTCTTGCGTGGGTGCAGGAGGTGGCCAGTGATTGTCTGCCATGGGTTCCCATCTCCTCCTGTGGAAACACTTGTTTCACCAGTGCATGCCGTAATGTGAAGGGCGCAAATTCAAATAATTTTTTTTGCTTTCTCTGGATAGCGGGAGAACTGTCTGAATTTCAGGAGTCTCCCGGATATTCCGGGAGAGTCGGCAACCCTGGTATACACTTCTGCCAGCTTTATGTATATCAATATTGGACCTCATTTTAAACACTTTACACAGATTCCACGTGACACCGATATTTGCGGCACCTTGGTTTATAAATATTTTACTTACCATCTGTTAGCGCCATCATTCCAGGGACTATAATTAGTACAATGGCCACTAGCTTCAGGACGGTGAAAGTCGTCTGGATATTGGCTGACCAGCTAACACTCCAGCAGTTGAGCATGATGATGAATGCTAGTGAGTAGAGAGAGTCATATTAAATACCTGACCAGGGAAAGTATTCCTGTCACAAGCACAATGGAGGCAGCCATTTTGTAGACTGAATCATTAATTCTGATAATGTCACCTATGAACCCACTAGAAATTAGTGATACCACCAAGGCATAGGGGGCACCAGTTTTATGGAAAAATTCCCTCCATGTCAGATTCTCAGATTTATGATATGTTATGTTGGCATAATTATTGTTTCTGTCCACAAAATGGTTGCCTCCATGATATGTAGGGACAGGGACAGTAGACATTTTGAAGATTGTTGTGACATAACAATCGTTGGTACAAGACTAACCAATTCCAAGGGCGGTGGCGAGTTTGACGGCAATATCTGGTGCATTGCAAGGTGCAAAAAGCGGTTCAATTAAGTAACGTCCAAAAGCCAAAGAGACCACAGCAATATTAGCTGGCCTGGAAATATACATAAAAAAAATAAGATAATTATCCCTACCCTATCACTATGTAACGTATAACAATTGTTCATAATGACAATTAATATGTGTGATAAACCAAATATTTACAGAGCCTCCAAATCCCCCCATTCCATTAGGTACAATTTAATCCACTCCTGAGCTTCCAACTGGCACTCATCTGGTTTAAATGAATTAACTGATATTTAAAAAAAATTATTTGCCTCTTCAACACAGGTGGTTACCATAGTAACTGACAGTTGGAAACTGAGGAGCAGAGTATTTTGTACCTAATGGAATGGGTCATGTTGGGGGGTCTGTATTTATTACAGGATGCCCCGGTATCCCAGGAGAGTCGGCAAATCTCCCACAAGGGACTTGAGGCTCGTGGTTTTCATGAAACCACAGCCTCAAGTCCTGCCCCTCCGCCTGGCAAAACTAGTTCACTAGTGTTGCTAGGGACAGAGAGGGACTTCATGACGCAGATTGCATCATCAAGCCCCAGCCCCATGAATCCCTGAAAGGGGTAATTGATAGTCAACAGGTGGGGCTTAATGGAGTGATTTGCATAAATCACACTTAAGTCCCGCCCCCTGCCTGCATCTATGGCTTCCCTCCGGGATCTCCCTGAGGGAAGATTTTAAAAGTCAGCAACCCTGCTTCAATGTATAGTTTCTGGCATTGAGCCCCGCTGTGGCCAAATGGGGGACATCTGCCTCCTCTGCTGGACATTCCTTACCGGATCATTACGAATTCAGCCCATAGCCGGAGGAAGGCCGGGACAGGGCCCAAGGTTTCCAGCAGGTAGGTGTAATGGCCACCGGACTTCTTGATTGAAGTGCCGAGATCTGCGTAAGACAGAGCACCTGAAACACAAACAGAGGATAATACATGAGAGGTTATGCGAGGGTAATGCACGGATTCTGACATCCTAAGTTCTTCACGCAGAAGTGCACGTCACTTCGCTAACATGTAATGAGTTGAATTCCATGGGCCAGGACCCTACCTTAAGTAGTCCGCAGGCATCTGTGTGTGCAGAATATTGAATTATTAAAAGGGCTCAGCCAATCCCTTCCTGTACAATTTAAATACCTATAATCGCCCACTATGTGTGTCGCGTACGCAAGGTGAATGGGCCCGTTCGAAGGCTGAATTCCGCATGGGCGGCTGCTTCTCGAAGCAGAAATATCGGTCTTGCACAGAACCAATTGACAGCTGACTTTGAGACGTAACGTACACAAGGTGATTTTCTTAATTCTGGATTCAGCCTAATATAATTGTTTCCTTCTCTCTCCCCCTTCTAACATACTGTGATACCTCAGGCCCCTCCTTCCTTACATACTGCTCGCTGATGTACTGCTCCTCACATACATACTACTGCTATGTCGTTCTATACCCTCAGTCATTACTGTCTAAAGAACCTTTAAATCCACCCAGAACCCCCCACTCTGGGGAAGGGGCCACCAGCTTCAGAGCCAAGGCCTGTTTACTGCAGGACATTGGACTGAGTCTCTGCGCATGATGCCGCCGGGGAGCTGTAGCAGTGGAGGTCGTCCAGAACCGCTATCCACTGGTCAGCGCAGCCACATCACTGACCGGCCCAGGACGATCCCCGGTCTGCAGAGAGAATGGGCCAGATGTGGCCCAATGTGTGTATTGTACCTTGACTAAGAGGAAACGCCCACTTTCAAACTCAGCCCCGCCCTCTGTTGAAAGCGCCTTTCCTCTGAAGTCTGGATGCGTCATAAAGCGCTCTGCTCATAAAAGCCACCGCAATGCGCAATCTGAATAAAGTGCACGGTAAATCAGCAAAATACAGAAGCCTAGAACTGGGCAAATTAAAGCAATTCCATATTATTATTTTTATTATTATTTTTGTTATTATTATGTTTACGATCTGTGTGTGTTGTTTATGTGGACCCTTTGCACCCTTAACATTAATTGCTTGCATCTGTTAAACAAGACCGGATCAGGGCCAGTAAGAGGAGCTCGGAGGAAATCTCCAGGTGTTTAGAGACGTTTTGGCCGGGGGACATTTTGAACAGCTGCAGATTTTGGTTTTGAGAGAGAAAAACAAGATTCCCCCGGGGGACGGGTTAAATAAAACATTACAAGTGACTAAGAGTCCGGCTGTTTCATGTAGTGATTTCCCTAAAGCGAAATCTGTACAGAGCGCACTCATCAGCAGACCAACGGAACCAAACATCCTCATAGATACTACAATGGCAGCGATAATATAATAGGAATGAATGATACCTTGCATATTCCTGCTTTTACTGTCTATTGTGCCAGATCAAAAGACCTGACTTTGTTGTGTTGGCGATCCCACGCATGGCATGCGCTACTGCACCCCCCGCTAATTTTCACACATCCGTGTGCATGTGCGCTAATCTCTCCCCTCGCCTGGACGGACTTCTGAGACCTGTAGCCTATCTTAAAATTGTTGACTAGCGCAACCAAAAGATGGTGGCAAATCGGAATTCAATCATACATTAGGGTCCGGAACTTGTCGGAAGCAGTTTTTGTCATAAGTATGAATGGAGCGTATTGCGTTCCAATCTGGTTGTATGGATGAATGCGTAGAACTCCAAAATGGATTATTTACCATCCGAACGTATGTAAATAGATCAGGGTTGCCGACCACTCTCCCGGTATATCCGGGAGACTCCTGAAATTTGCCCATTTTTCCTGATATCCTGGGAGAGCCGACAAATCTCCCGCAGGGGACTTGGTTTCATGCAAGCCACAGCCTCAAGCAGAACTAGCAAGTTGTGGGCCCAGGTGCAAAAAATATGCTTTGGCCCTAATGATATCCCAGGTAACCCGGTGGGGAGCTTCAGCGGTGCAGTGATGATGGCTATGGGCCCTTGTATCAGCATGGGCCCTGGTGCCGCTGCACCTGTTGCACCAATGGGAGTTCGGTAGAAGTCCCGCCCCCCCTGCCTAGCAATACTACCATTCATAGTGTTACTAGGGACTGGGTGGGTCCTGATGACACAATTACGTAAGCCTCAACCCACCCCTAGTAATACTATGAAATCGTCCAATGATGGTCAGAGGGCCGGGCTTCAGGGCATGATTTGCATAAATTGAGTCATTAGGCGCCGTACTGGCCTTTATCTCTTTGAAAAGTCGGCAACCCTGAACTAGACCATTTGTCAAAAGTCTGGATCTGATCCGTAAAGTCTAAAATCCAGTATACTTCGCAATGGCCCTGAATGTCAGGGAGATCTCGGGAGACAGAATTCAGAAATTGTGTTCGGTTTCCCTGAACTGAGGCCCATGGAGGCCACCATCTTCACGGAGACCAAATGTAAACAAAGACTGGCAGTTATCTAAGACAACATGTCTTCAGTAATGGAGACAGAAATGAAAAATACACTTTGGTCTCTTGTTGATAAGTGGTAAAGGAGAAGAAAAGAGCAGATCAGCTATTCAGTGTTAATAATAAGGCTTGTTTAATGTTTAAAAAGTGTTTGCACTGACAAGTAATAAATACTAATGCAGACATAGAAGGCACCGGACACGCCCCTATAGTAGCACAGGACACACCCCTATAGTAGCACAGGACCCGCCTCTTCGGAGCTGCACTTACAGGGCCCGATTCAATTGGCGGCGTTATTTTAATTTTGCGATGGAAAAAATATGACGCTATCACCTGTCATTTAGCGTAAAAACAATTCTAATTCAATAGTTTTTTATCGCTGCGAAAAAAGAGCAGGCAGCGAAGGAGAAATTTAACGCAATTTCTTAAAAAAAAACTTTTTTAAAAGTCGCAACTCACTTTCTTCTAGCAGGAATCGCCCGGCGCTAACGACAGGTTTACTGTCATTGGCCAGTGGCTGAAATATTGTTCTCACGATATTTCAGACACTGGCCAATAACCTGTCATTAGCGCCGGGCATTTCCTAAAAGACCGCATATACGCAATCTACGTATCGAAACGATACGCAGATTACGTACCATAGCTTACTACGCATGCGCAGTAGCTACTGTTTATTGAACTACGTCCGTCTATGGAAGATGGACGTAGTTCTGGATCCGGCCCCATATCTAATAGAAAGTCAAACCCTGCCTGCAGGCAATGGAGGGAGAAGGGTTATTCCAAAAGGCATCAAAAAGCAGAGAGATAAATTTTATGGACATATTTTCTCCAGATGTTCAGTAAAAATTCTACTATTATGACTTAAGGGTTTGGGGGGAAATTCAAGGCAAGCAGTTAATTATATTGTGTAAGATAGGTTGGTTTCAATGGAGGGTACTCATAAAGCTAAGCTAGTGTAGCTATAAAAGTGCCCAAAATGTTGGAGGGTGCATTTTAATTTGTGTAACTTTTCCCCTTATGAATGATAAATTCCTTTGAAAGAAAAACAGGATCCATAAAACTTAACTTGGGAGGGAACTCTTATTGAATGCGTTAGCCCATCTGGTCTAGAGGATTCAAAATGAGTAATATATTGGCGGATACTACAATCTTTGAACTTCAGGTTGTAGCAGTTTCCAGCAGGGCTGCCCCGGTACAGCAAATTCTTGGGCCCCTGTGGCATCACAAAATATATAAATTATTTTCTACATTGTAGATTAATACCGAAGACATCAAAACTAAGAAAGAACGACCGTCGGCCGTACGAAAATTCGCAGAGAATACGCTGAGAAAATACGCTTAGCACGCCCATACTGTACAATTTAAATGGCTATCCCCGCCTCCCTGTAGTAAAACGGGCGCCCAGCCGACCATCGTAAAAAAAATACGCTCGGCGAGCGAAAAATACGCTAACGATACGCCCGCTATTCGCTCATGACGCGCGGGCGACCGGAACCTGTCATACTGGGCATGCGCATTGCGAATTTTTTGCCGAAAATTCGCTTACGATGAGCGTACGCTCGCTTGCGAGCGTTGCTCTGGATCAGGCCCATTGATGCAGGTTGATCTGTAGAATGTGCTGCTCTGCCATTGGTGGAAACACATTTTTTTGCATGCACAGAAGCTGCTGAGTAGATGAAGGTTTGTGTTGCTTTTTGTGTTCCTTTAGGCTGTATGCGCTCAAGTCTTCATTCAAGTTATTCATATTACAAGTTATAGATTCTGCACAGATAGGACGCTGCTTAGAACTGGATTTGTGAGCTGGGAACAGAGAATCGGGTCCCAAGTTATTTCCGCCAGCCCTTTCACGCATTCCAAACGTGTAACTATCCCGTACATGTGGGCACATGGCGGCTGTGCATCGGAACACACCGCAAACGATTCTGGATATTACACTGTAATCCTTTCCGATAGCAGTCCAGAGACAGCAATGCTGACCACTCAGCCGCCAATATAAAGAAAATGCCATTTTAACAAGATCCATAGCCCGGGTCTACACCGAGCAATGATTACACAGGGCGAGAATTTGGATGCGTTGCTCCAGTTAGAACGACTTCTCTCCAACCAACCACATCCCCCACTGCAGGGCGGCGACAGACATGTCCTCATGAGACGCTTCGTGACAGCGCCCGAGCGATTTAAAAGAAATGCCAATGGCAACAGGTAAGATAACTATTCCCTTCCCCTAACCTTCCCCTTCTTACTGCCTAACATTAACCCTCCCTGTACAGCAGCCTTACCCTAACCTTCCCCTTCTTACTGTCTGACATTAACCCTCCCTGTACAGCAGCCTTACCCTAACCTTCCCCTTCTTACTGTCTAACCCTCACCCTCCCAGTACTGCAGCCTTATCTTAACCTTCCCCCTTCTTACTGCCTAACCTTAACCCTCCCTGTACAGCAGCCTTACCCTAACATTAACCCTCCCTGTACCGCAGCCTTAACCTAACCTTCCCTTTCTTACTGCCTAACCGTCACCCTCCCTGTACTGCAGCCTTACCCTAACCTTCCCTTTCTTACTGCCTAACATTAACCCTCCCTGTACTTCAGCCTTACCCTAAACAACTTCTTGTTACTGTCTAACCCTCACCCTCCCTGTCCCGCAGCCTTACCCTAACCTTCCCCCTTCTTACTGCCTAACATTAACCCTCCCTCTCCCGCAGCCTCACCTTAACCTTCCACTTATTACTGCCTAGCCTTAACCCTCCATATCCAGCAGCCTTACCCTAGCCTTCCGCTTCTTACTGCCTAACCTTAACCTTCCTGCTATTGGGAACAGGTAACTGTCAAAAAAGAGCCAATCAACAATCACCAGTTCCCAACAGAAGGTTTCTGCACTAATACTATATAAGACTCTGCTACAACCACGATACAGCTCTATCATTGTCACCCACCGGAAGGTGCATGTACTCACCACACATGGAGAGGACGCCGCACAGGAGCCAGATGATGAGAGACAGACCCACATTGCCAGAGTTCTTCAGAACCCCTTTAGGGGCTATAAATATCCCACTTCCGATAATGGTCCCGATGGTCAAAGAGATTCCTCGCACCAAAGTGATCTTCTTCCGCAGGTAGACCGCCCCGTCCTCTTCCGTCCGGTCGCCCGGAGTTTCTCCAGAAGCCCCCATTACATGGGGCAGCGCTCGGTCTATTCAGCTCGAAACAGTTCTCTGCAAATGAGGAGCCACAATATTCTCCAGCGATTAAACACAAGACTCTCAGTCACTCTGGATTCCCTGGCCCCCGGACACTGCCCCTGTGCTGTCAGAGGTAACACAGCTCAGCACTGCTGGAGCCAGTCATTCATAAACAGGATGAAAGCCCACCTTACATCTGTACTCGCAGGGGGGAGAGGTCCCGGGCAAGCTCATTCTACAAGTGTCAGCAGCACAGAGGGGATTAGAGACACGTGTCCAGTCCCTCAGCCTCCAATCTAATGGCAATCTCATACATGGTTAAACAAAGTAAAATCACAAAGCAATGCCAGTAATGCCTGGGCCACTTGTATAAACCATAGGAGAAACAGATGGGCCAAAGTTTTGAGCCCCTGAGCATTAGATCACATAAAAAATACAGTATATAAAACAGGCCAACCTATGGTTCTCCAGGTGTTGTGAAACTATAAGTCCCAGCATGCTACAAATGCATAGGCATGGCGGACACCTGACAAATCCAGAGGGGAAAATAAGAGGAGATCAGGTGTAAGTTTACACCTGGGCAAAATCATTTTCAAAGGATGATCATTACGAATTATGAGTCTGATTCTTAAAATAATGTCACCAGCTGCTTGCAGAAGTCGTGTTATTTTCTGACGGTGCACAAGCCAGACGTTCCGCAACGGAACTCCTATCGTATAAAACTCAGTTCCATGCAACAGGAGTTCCATTGGAGGGGGGGGCAGTTATCTGACATCTGCATGCCTAATCCCCACACAGAGGGGCTGGGATGGCAGGAA
>WWET01000146.1:627991-638548 GCA_011038615.1 Limnodynastes dumerilii | reverse complement strand
CTCAACTCTAATACTGCTTGCAACAGATGAAATATGACTCCCCTGCAATCACCATGGTTTAACCCAGGAGTAACTAAGTTCATGCACTTACTTAAGTCTGGATCCAGCCTTAAATCACTGTATGACTGGCATTATACTCAGAACAAATTCTGAATGGGGATGGGGTGTAGTAAAGGGTACAGGATTATGTAGGTTTCCAATTTGCCCCAATTTTTGGTATGGCAATAAAGCTGCTCAATAGTTGTGTGTTATATGCAAAACCAGACACTATTTCTCCGCACGTAAAAAAAAAAATTAAATAAAAAATTAAATTTGGGAAATACTTTGCATTTTTTAAGTTTCTTTTGTTACTTTTATCCTAACTCAGCATAGGGTTCTAGATGTTAATTAGGAATTAATGATCAATGAGCTCGGCCAGGGATTTGCAATATTTGTATCTGTGCAAATGAGCTCATTATTAAACAGCTGATTGAAGTCATTGTACTGCAACCCCCCTACTCATTCCTAAATGAACACCCCTCCCCTCCATATAATCTCCTGTGTGCTCACACTGTCATGTGACTGGAGTCTGCAGCGTTTACAGTAACAAGCAATTTGCATCATTAATTAATAAGGTTAAGCGAAACGGTTCCCTATGGCGGTGTATTAAAAGGTGACTGTGCCTTTAAGAAAACCAGCGAGCATCTAATGTGTTGGTGTTTATTAGCCGTAGTTTACAGCAATACACGGAATTAATTAGGAATGGTTTTATTGCGATGAAGCCCATTACATCAGGTGGCGCCACTGTCTTGGACGTAGTGGGTGTACAGCATCAGTGTCTGATCCGCGGAGGCGGTGGGTGGAAGCTGCCGCATTAATCATTCAATCGCTGATGGTCAACAGGAGAAGACGCCAACTGTAAGAGCGACCTCAACATTCTAACAAGAGGAAGAGTCTCCTTCTGCTCCGATGCTAAACACATGGGGGAGGCGACCGTCCTTAACGTCTCTCCCGAAACAGATGAGAGAGGAGACCGGTCGGTCACATTAATACATGAAACATGGCGTGTGGAAGGAGCTCAGACACTCTGGACAGTGCTAAGGAATAGGTCATTCTATAGGATCAATGCTTACTAGTAGCTGGATCTACTAAACCGCAGAAAAGGAAAAATGGAGATGTTGCCCATAGCAACCAATCAGATTCTAGCTGACATGGTCTAGTATGCAATAAGAAACAGAGATCTAGAATCTCATTGGTTGTTATGGGCAACATCTCCACTTTTACCTTTTCCGCCGTCAAGTAAATCTAGCCCCAGGAATTCGGCTATAAAATGACACTAGACAAATATTTAGCGGCTCCCCTGGAGTCGTGTCTGGACTGGTTCAGGGTCCATCTAATCCCAGGCACCATGGTGACCAGAACTACAGACCCTACAATATGACCCATTCCATTAGGTACAATGAAATCCGCTCCTGAGCTTCCAACTGTCACTCACCTGGTTTAAATGAATGAACTGATATTCAAATAACTATTTTCCTCTTCAACAAAGGTGGTTACCATAGTAACTGACAGTTGGAAACTGAGGAGCAGAGCATTTTGTACCTAATGGAAGGGGTCATGTTGGAGGGTATGGTGATGCCTCCCCCCTACCCTTCCTTCCCCCCCCTTTACATATAGGATTTATGAATAATTACAACTATGGTTTGTGGTCTCTGTGATTAAACCAGTTATGTTGTAAGGTTATTTTGCCATTTGTGCTGTTTAATGGTTTGTTCCTTATAAAATACTTTTTTTGGTATTTGGGCAACTACAAAATGGTTAATGTAAAGAAACACCTGATTGGTTGTCACTGGTGTTCACACGTTACCCAATGGGCTGTGCAATTTATAAACATATAAACAGATGCAAAAATAAAAGTAAGGGACCACAAACCTATATCCTAATAACCATAGAGATACATTTACTAAAGCATCACAAACAGAAGTCTAAACATGTTGCTCATAGCAACCACAGTCTATTTATATACCAGAACAGACATAGGCAGACTGCGGCATGCCAGATGTTGTGAAAATACAAGTCGCATCATGCTTTGCTAGGTCTCAGCAGCCTATGCTGGAGAGCATGCATGGTAAATTTAAGGAAGGATCTGATTGGTTGCTATGGATAAAACCTGCAGCTTTCCTTTTTACAAGCTTTATAAACCTCTTTATGGGATGCATATACTGAGGCAGTCCTGGCCAACCTAACTTGTGACTCCAGGTGTTTTGAAAACTACGAGTCCCAGCATGCATGAACTGCCTGACAAAGCATGCTGGGACTTGTAGTTCCACAACTCCAGGGGTGTCACAGTTCAGGCAGACCTGGAACGAGTGCTTTGTCCTACCGATTCTCACAGGGTAAAGTCTGTGCGTCATTGCATCACCCATGCACATAAATAAGGGGTCTGGGAGCAGTGTGGCGAATGCAGTGACCTTGAGTGACCTTTCGTGCAAAAACAACACACACACACACACAAAAAGTGCCCATGATTTGTGCAATAAGAGGACATGTGATCAATCTGTTAAGCTCGCTCATAGTTATTAAGCAATCAAATCTGTGGCACGAGGTGAACCCTGTACAAACCAAACCCCCAACCCCTGTCCATCACCTGCTCTGAACTTTACTGAAGCAGATACAAGGGCCCCCGGCTACCTATAAAGCAGTGAGGACCGTGGTCTTCCGTCACCCTACTCTCCTGCCGCCCACACCGGGTAAGGGACAAGTTATGGGCTCTGAGCAGGAAGGAGAAAGTCTTCATTTATACCCAAAGTTTGTTGTAGCCAGGGACGAGGTGACCCCCCCCCTGCAGGACTTATAGGGTTCTGCCTGTGATTTGCATTTAACGCATATAAGAAATGCTAATGATTTTTATTATTCATTTATTGAATTAACAAATGTGGGAGGACAGCGACAGCTTCAGAAATGTACTCCTTGAGTCTAAGTGCTGTGAAAGCTGAATAATGGCACAAGATAAAGGAGAGCCGAGCGTCTCGCCATCTGCTGCTCTCCAGAACCTTGCCAATCACGCTGTGACTACATACCTCCCTCAAGTCATTGTCTAATCCGAGGTGCTCCGACTGCTGCCGTTGGCGGTCCTTCCTCCGCTGCGCCGTGGCGTTTCGGCTAACCCAGCGGCTGTACACAAAACACAGAGGTTGAGGGTTATTGATTTACACAAAGCTATTCACCTAACAGCCTGAGGTGTACGAGACAAAGAACCGAGGCAGAATTTACATTGTCTGGTCATACTTTTTAATCCAGCCTCTTTATTGTGATAATAAGGTATTTTTCCAATAGTATTATTACTATCTTGATGTGGAAAAATCTATTTATTTTAGTGTGTTGACACCACCAAAACAAACAAACCATAAAACAAATTTACAGCTTTTTAATTAACATCCTGAATTCCACAAGGAACGCAACGGATTTAAATGAAACCACAAGAAATGATTAAATTAATTATAAATAAATTAAAAATATATTTTAAAAAAATAAGTAAAAAAAGAACAAATTTGCATTGTGGAATATGGCAAATTAATGTCCAAAGATGTGGATCACTGAATAAACACCCTGATTGCTAATCACAAGACAAAGACCAGGCTACAAAAGGCTTTTCCGTTAATGTGCGCCAGTCCGATGGTTTAAGAACCAGCGACTGGGCATATTGTTCTGCTCGTTCTATTTATAAAAAATAAATAAAAGCAATGCGAATTAAAGACGGGAGGAGCACAAGTCTTACAACTAGAATTGGAATATTTTAGGAGCAGTTTTTGGGGGGCTGTTGCCTTCGTATCGCTTGATAAAATCATGTGATATAGACCACTCCCCCTAAAATATAGGAGCAGATTCAGAGTTTTTAGGAATGTGAAAGCGTTTACTTCCAATCCAGAGTTTAATGTCTCCACTCAAACACGAAACTCTGGACAGGACGGAGTGAAAAGGGACAGACGTCGGAAATACGCAAACAGAGGCCGCGGATAGTATCGCAGCAGCATATAGCCGTGTACAGGTTTTAAATGGGATTTTAATATTTTGTTATATTTCTTATTTACGGTTCTGTAAGAATCGCTTACAAACCTATATCCCTAAGTAGAATAATGTCTGAGCCTACTGTGCGGCAATGCACTGCTATTCAGGCATAAAAAAAAACAATTCTTGTGTAGTGTGTGACCCGAACTTTTGTTGATTGAAGGAATCACTATATCTAGTTTTTATATTTTTGTGTACGACACGGCTTATATGACAAATAGAGCAATTTGTTCATAGAGAATGTCTTCGGTCTCACGCACACTCCATCCTTCCCCTGAGACGGTGCCAGATTTTGAAGGCGGCGCAGGGACGGTGGGCTGTGCCCAGCGTTGAAGCACTAATCTGCCACCTCTTACATTTAAAGTTTGTGGCACTCAGAGAGAGCACTCAGCTGCAGACACAGGCGCAGGGCATGAAGTGTCAATGACAGGTCTGGCAACAGAAATTCTGGGGCCCGGTAAACTCCTGAATTTGGGGCCCCCCCTCCCCTCCCAAAAGTGTATTACAGGGGTCCCTATGAACCTTGGGGCCCATCACAGCTGTCCTCCCCCGTTGCTGAATAATATATATGTAACACTAACATAATACCTGTCGACATGGTAATAGGCAAGGGGTAGCCTTGTGTCTTAATATCTGTGCTCGTTCCCATTCTGCACAAGGGCAGAGCCGTTTCCTGCTGCGCTTTCGTGTGAAAGACAGACGGACACTCAGCTCCATAGCGCACTTTTTGCTTTTCTGTAGCCACAGTCATTTAGTGTTGGCGTTAGACACTGTTGGACTGGCAGAGGAGTTTGTAGTACCTTGAAGAAATGATTGGCAGGTACACGGTACTTACCCATCTGCAGGAAAAGACAATGAGCCTCGTACCCCACAAACGCCAGCTTAGCACTGTTTACATAGGCACGGGATGTAATATAGAGGAGGGTTTAGGGATATAATACATGGGAGAAATGTAAGACGACAATGATGTGATTGAAAACATCAGCGTTGCATCCCAGGTGGAAATGAAACGTGGTAAGGTACAGGACCTCTAAAGGAGCTGATTCAGAGCTGCACTTACACCTTTTTTTAGGTGCAAGTGTAGACCTGAGAGCAATACCATGTTGAATTGCAAGGGGAGGCAAATTTAAATTGTGAAACCAGAATTAAAATTAAGATGTGAAGTTTCTTAGCTAAACTCTATTTTATAGAATAAACATAAAGCTATGCAGGGTTTGAGTTCTATGTGTAAAAGTAAAGTATTTTCCCTGCATGCAAAAGATGGCAAATTAATTAACACCCCTTACTTTGAAAAATGGTTTAGCCGAGCTGTACGCTGAGGTGTAAGTGCAATCAGTTAATCAGCCACTAAGAGTTAAATCTAATGGCAGCACTGAGCTACAGATTGCATGCAGCACTGAGCTACAGATTGCATGCAGCACTGAGCTACAGATTGCATGCAGCACTGAGCTACAGATTGCATGCAGCACTGAGCTACAGATTGCATGCAGCACTTACTTGTTATTAATCGGCCCATTCGTCAGCACATCGGACTGTAACTTGGGGAAAAACCCTTGTTCGTATTTTCCTTGCCCGATTTTCATGTCAAGCAAGTGGGGGTGGATGGCCGTGTGATCGATCTTGGTGAGTCGCTGTTCAACAGATTGAGCTGTAACATATAAAGGCATGCGTGATGATAATACACTAACGGGACATACTTTTCCCAGTACACCATAAACTAACCCTGTGTGCGCCAGTTTAAATACATTTTTGTTGAACGCTTTGAACTCTTGTTGAAAGAACAGAAGTCTGTTTTATAATGACACTGGACCGGAATCAGACCCTTCGCACGCTCTCCGTACATTCGGGGGTCTGTAATTACGCAACGGAGGAGGGGAAAGAACTCACTTATGTGTCCATAACCCAACCTTAATTTTACTGCACGGATTTGTGCCTATATGACCGCAGATCCGATTAACGCCACCCTGCATGCCTTATTGCCTTATATGGCAAACACTGCCTCCATTGCTGGGTTTTGCCATGCGGATGGCAAAGTCCGCCCCTGTGGATGAATCTCCATGGTAACGGAACCCTCATATGGTGCATGCATGCTTAGAGGTTACATGCAAGGGGAGTTGCGTAAATCCCCTTGCGTTTTTTGCTGTGAATCCGATTCACTATGTTTTACTCACATAAGTGTGTAATTAAGAGCTGGGGCCAGATTTACCAAGTTGTGGGTTTGGAAAAGTGGAGATGTTGCCCGTAGCAACCAATCACATTCTAGCTCTCACTTTCCTAATACATGCTAGAGAATGTCAACTAGAATCTGATTGGTTGCTATGGGCAACATCTCTTCATCACTTTTTTTCTTTTCCTGCACCTTCGTGAATCTGGTGCCTGGAGTCACATCATACATTCTAAAACGCATTCAGCTGTAGAAGGATGGTCTTTAGAGCCTTGCACCCACAAACCACACTCCATTTTTAGTACACATCAGTGTTTGCTTTAAAAGTCTTTTATACAAGACTCTATTAAAGCAATAAATTGTATTAAATACAAATACAATAAATATTAAGTGCTAAAAAAAAGCTCATTTATGATGAGTAGAAATGCAAATAACTAAAAGTAAAGAAATTACGGCCTTTCTATTCCTATTAAAAAAAACTCACAAACGTTTGCTTGAGTCAACAATATCCACTTCTGTGAAATCACTGGACAGCAAATAAAGTGCATGAAAGCAGCAGGCGTGCATGACGCAGAGTAAGAGGAAGCCTGCCCCGGGGACAAGCTTTCTAACGACAAACACTGTGCAGGAAAGTTTAACAGGTTTGCAGAACAAACACATGATTGCTCGGCCTCCGCCCTCTGGTGAATGGGACGCCGGCAGCTATGAGGAATTCCAACCCGCCTAATGGTGCGCTGGAAGTCACGGTGTGAATGTTTCCGAGTTATTTACAGAGCAATCTGTTCCATCCGAGAGCTGTGTATTTCACACTTCATCCGATTTCCACGCGAGAATTGTCAGCACTGCAGCAGCAGCGGAGGAATCTCACAGAGAACATTCCGGCTGAAGGCAGAAAGTATTTCTGTAGAAGGCCCAGTGAAGAGCGCCCAATCATATTCTTCCACACGAGACAGCCTTATGAGCGCCCACCAATCATATTGTCCTAATCGAGACAGCCATGAGCGCCCACCAATCATATTCTCTTAATCGGGACAGCCATGAGCGCCCACCAATCATATTCTCCTACACGAAACAGCCATTTGAGCGTCCACCAATCATTCTCCTACACCAGACAGCCATATTGCACCCTGAACAATGATGTGTCGTCTACTAATCAGTGCTAGAATGGCCAGCATTGCAGGGTATTTTATGAATGCAGGGACTGGACAGAGGAATAGAAAGTTATTCATTGTCTTATTACCAATTACTACTTGAGTTGCTACAAATAAATCATATTTAGGACACAGAAGTTTAGCAGTCGGCGGTCTACCAGTTTCGATTGCTCCTGCCACGCAACACCAATCCGCAGCAGCGACTGGTGAAAATCTAGCCAACCCCAACCCTTATCCTTTCCCTTCCATTAACCTAATCCTTCCTTAAACACAGCCTGACCCTAAGACTCTCCTACTCACAGCCTGACCCTAAGACTCCCCTACTCACAGCCTGACCCTAAGACTTCTTTCCTCGCAGCTAAGACTCCCCTTGTAAACTAACCTCCTTTCCAATGCAGCGGGTGTTCCATCAGGTGCACCCAATTGGGGAAAGACAATGAATGGGTAAGTTGACGAAAAATAAATTTCTTACCATTCATTAGGAAAACCTAATTAGGCATATTTTCGAAATACAGATAGCCAAAAATTAGCCGTCAGCTTTCTGTATTTCGGAAATATGATTTTCATTCCAGAGAACGTAATCCCTTAAGGTTAGGCTGCAGGAAGGGAATGGTTAGGGAGGGGTTAAGGTAAGGCTGCAGGAAGGGAATGGTTAGGGAAGGGGTGAAGGTAAGGCTGCAGGGAGGGAATGGTTAGGGAAGGGGTGAAGGTAAGGCTGCAGGAAGGGAATGGTTAGGTAAGGGGTTAAGGTTAGCCTGCAGGAAGGGAATGGTTAGGGAAGGGGTTAAGGTTAGCCTGTAGGAAGGGAATGGTTAGGGAAGGGGTTAAGATTAGGCTGCAGGAAGGGAATGGTTAGGGAAGGGGTTAAGGTTAGGCTGCAGGAAGGAAATGGTTAGGGTTAGGATTAAGAAAACTTACTTATAGCCTGTGGACTCTTCAGCGACACAGAAGAGTAATGTATTTAGCAGAAAATCTGGTTCTCTTTATTAAAGTCAGGAGTTCCTTTTCCTAGACCTTCTTGTGCAAGTCCTGCAATGCTGTAGGTTTCCTTGTACAGAATGAGCCGGGTTTCTAATATCACAATAGGGCAGGTTCACGAACAAGGAATAAAGTCCGTCCTCATGGTCGCCCTCTAGTGACCAAGGACCGTATTCATAGATACGTTTTTGCGCCGGATTGCATGCGTATTTTAAAGAGCGGATTAACTGCGCGCACGTAGTAACTTTTCTCACGCACATTACGTAGTAGTTATGTACTTTCGGCACGGACTTGTGAATCACACCTAGGGACATACGTACGGAGGGGGCGTGGTTTTTATCCGGACGGTAGAAGTTACGTGAAAGTGGGCGGGGGGAAGCATTTAAATAGGCATTTGAGGGCGCGGTTGGATAAATACACTCGTACGTAAGATATGCGTGTAAGTACACACGTAGACTTCAGGGTGCCCTACGGAGGCAGAAGTAGCTGTCTGGCTGAGGGGGGTGTCACGGGTGTTGCCTTTCTACGTGCGTGCGTATATACGGATCCGTGAATCCGGTCCCAAGTGATTATTGCCCTTAAAGTGGATTTACTGGACAGCTTCTACATCATGCACAGGACTTGTAATCATCGCCAACACTGTATATTCGCCGCTATAAGCAACTTCTATTGTTACATTTTCACTTATAAAACAGTCTGTGGAAAAAATATAGCCAATATACGTATATAATTGTACAAAGACGCAAAGAAAATGGCAGCCAAGACGTGCCATAGAGATGCCGAGTTTATTGTAGCTACCGTAATAAATTGTAATCCGTACTCTTGGATCTTCTGGAAGACGAATGAAAGTCAACCAAATATATTTGTAACCGAAGAGAACATTGGACCGGATTTACAATCCCGTACTTGATCCACATACATCCTTAATTTCCCGATACTAGCTATTACGCATGTGTAGTAACTATTTTACGCAATCTACGTATCGTTTCGTCACATAGATTGCGTATAAGCGGTCTTTAAAGATCGCATATACGCAATCAACGTTTTAAAGCTCGCATATCCGCAATCAACGTGACGATACATAGATTGCGTAAAATAGTCACTACACATGCATAGTAGCTAGTAATTAGCACGTATTAAGGACGTATGTGGATCCATCTTTCCTAAACCCCTGTCTGACAGTAAACCGGCAGCAACAAATTTTCCCTTTTAAGAAGCCTTTTGTTACGCAAATATGTTAAATTCTAGCATTAAGACCCTGACACATACAGGTTATACAATGCAGCTACATACCGGCCTCTTTTAAGGTGGAGCACGCCTGGTACGTGGAGGTCCGTATCGCGGGAGCTCTGACATTGTAGAGACGGATTTTATCGATACGGGAATCAAACACGCGCAGCAATGGCTCCTTCTCATCCCAGAGCGACATGATTTTATTGTCTATGAAAGTGGCGAACATCTGCGTCTCGATGAAGCGAGAGAGGAACGGGAGGTAGGGCTCAGGCTGGTCGGACAGGAACGAGGCCTACAATCACAAAAACAGGTTTCTTATAAAGCCGGATTTCTTTTGCTGCAACAAAAAATGCATTTACTATTGTTCCTAATGTAGCAGAGATATTCAGGGTCCTGTAACCTGGACAGATGCAGGATATATATAGAGGGGAGGGATTGCATGCCAAGCCACTAGAGGCTAGGTCATAGACCATCTATAGACCACCATAGACCCCTAGACCATCCAACTCCTTCCGTTAACTGCTGGAACTTTTGTCCTGAGCGCAGAGAGGAGGAGGAGGGGGGGGGTAACGATCCTTGGCTTTCCTGCAGCAGGCATCAGCTGTCACCGGACTCCAACCACCAATACCTGGAGTGCTGTACCAGGCTGCAAATCAGCGGATCAACGCCCAGGGAGGAAAGCCGCAGCGCACCACTTCTGTGTGACATCACACGCTTAGAAACTCTGCTTTCCGAAATTGGGACATCCGAAAGTTCCTTTTCTGATGTCCCTATTTCGAACAATGCAGAGTTTCGATTTATTTGTCCAGGATGGGCGAGTATGACGTTCGGCACACTTCACGCATTCACCTTCGGAAAAGGCAATATCCCTCTGCCACTGGTATCGCCGGACTAAGGGATAGGTGAGTAAACTATCTGTGCGGGGTAGGGAGGGTTAGGGTCAGGCTACAGGGGAGGGAGGGTTAGGGTCAGGCTGCAGGGGAG
>WWET01000146.1:615727-625871 GCA_011038615.1 Limnodynastes dumerilii | reverse complement strand
TCCTCTCCCTATACAACCAAGCATCTGACTTGCCTTTCTCATTGCTGAGTTACATTGCTTGGCTACCTTCAAGTCACATAAAATAGTGACGCCTAACAATCTAATTTTTTGTTTAGTATTCCATTCAAGCTCTTTATGACTACTACTTATCCAGAGACATTGCATGGACTAGACATTTGTAAAAGTTCCATATTAAACACATACAATGGGCCAGTGATTATGTTTATAAGTAATTAATAACGCATTATCCCTGTTATAATTAATAAGAGAAGAGTCTACAACTTTTTTCTGCTGCTCCAGCGTCAAATATCCAGACAAGACTTTGGACATGAAAGCCAGGGATTCATAGAACCGGCCGCCTCTTGCGATCCAGGCCATTGGCTGGGCAGGGACACGGCTTTAGTGAGTATTGGGTTGAAGTTTTGCTTTCAAATAACCCGTAAATATTGCACGTTGGTGAACGCAGGTCACAGTTGTGAAGGCAGGAAAGCATTGCTAAACAGCTTTCCCCACTTATCTGTCACAGCCTTGCATCACAGACCTCTGTCATGTGAACACTGCATGCTTATTACTGAATGTCAGGGAGAGATTTCAGAGAGAGAGCCCTGGGGTGCTGTCAGTCTTCACAAGCAGCTGGTGATTAGTCAGTGCTGTGAGATTAGCAGGCATTAGAATGCACAATGGCTAACGATTGGAAATGTATCGGCTGCACTTAATACACGGTTATATTTATAGCAACATGAACTCATCCCATAAAGAAAAATATAAGCCCAGCATTGTATAAATGGTCTCATACCATCGTACGCCCTTGGAGGATGAAAGGACAGCGTGTGGGCTTTTACTGTACTAATGGGCGGTCTCTTGGGAAATGTCCATATGCACTGAATCACTGGTCAGTCTAATGCTGCAAGATACATTTTTTTTGTTATTTTATTTTAATCAAGAAATGGCTTTCTTGGCAATATTCCTATACACTTGATTTGTAAACTTTAAAACTGGGCTACGTGGCGTGAATTAAGATTATGTTCTGAACGTTCTCGGCTCTGTGGACCTGGTAATTACAGCGGAGGGAGTCATATTGTGGGATGAAGCAATATTAAGTCTATTAATACACTCGGTGCATGGCTACCTACTTAAGCAAATGACTATCAGGCAGATCGTGAGAGCAATATCAATGCCCTACAAAAAAAAAGGGGGTGTGTCCTGTGAATAGCTCCACCCATAGTGGTGTCTAGCGCTGCCAGAAAAACAGTTTTTCAATAAAAATAACAGAAACCAACATCTATTTTCCATTTCTGTCTCCATTATTGGAGTCATGTTGTCTTAGATAACTGCCAGTCTTTTATTCTATATTGGCCTCCATGAAAATGGCTGCCTCCATAATTTCTATCATCATACTGACTTCTGGAACTGAATCAGCATCAGGGAGATTGCCAAACACTTCAGGGGGTCAGGGAGATCACCTGCTCTTCAGGGAGTCTCCCTATTATTCAGGGAGAGTTGCATCTATGACTTGGTACCATGTCTGCATTAATCTAGTGATCTTGGTTTAGGTGTTCACCCAACACAAAAATTCTGGTTGGATTAGATTTGAAAGGGTTAAATGTAAAATGGACCCACATGTGTGGAACCGGATCCACACTTCTTTAAAGTGAACGTTTTACAAGCGCCTGGAAAAAGTCCATTTTTGTGATTTGTGCATACTCCAAGTGCCACAAACTTAAAGAAAATCAAACTGAAAGATCCAATTTCCAACAGCGGGGAAGGGGAGATTCGGGTGGCTGCAAGATCCATACCCACCTGTCGTCATTTTAACTGGTCCTACATTCAAACTATGGGCCCGATTCAACTACATTTGTGCACCGCAGTAGACGGGAAAAAGCTTGCAATGCGCTTTTTCCCATCTGTTACGGTAGCCAAAGTATGCAGATTTTTATGCGCACCTCTGGAGTGCGCATAAAAATCCCCCCAAAAATTTGCATTCGAATAACGTGATGCGCAAATGTCATTGAATCGGGCCCAAAGTGCGAGTAACGAGAATAGTTTCCCAATCACTCACACAGATGGCTGCATACAGCGAAGATCCGCTACCGCAGTGCGATCGCATCTCATCATACCGCCCGTATCGCTACACATTAGCATTCATACAGAAGCGGTAACGTTTCAGGGTCCTCGCAATTCTCAAGCTGCTCTGAGCGCACGGTGTGAGGCCGCAATCCGCACGAATCACACGGAAGGTGAGCAAAACATGGGTGTCCGGACCCGGCCTTCGTGATGCACCGGTGACATCGTGCCTCGTCCTGCACAGATCCTCACACCACTCACATCCACATTAAGTCTTGGAAAAGACAACTGAAAGTTCAGCATCCAGTGTGCGGTGCTGGCAGTCAGCAGAGATCAGGCTGAATCACTGTGTGTTGCCTCCCACATGAATATAAATGAGCGGCCTGTTGTATAATCTGCAGAGCGTCATCCCACCGAACAGCAGCCGCTGGCAATGACTCATGTGCTGATATCACATAATACAACACATCGAGCTGGGCTGTAACACACACCCCTCCCCCACACACACACCGATCCACAAGATGCATCCCAGCTCACTCTCCCTTCACAGGATCATAAGTGCTCTGATTCCCGGTTACAGGACTTCTCCCGGGCTGCACCCACTCTCTGGAATAACCTTCACCCATTAAGCTGGCGATTATCGGCCTGATCGTTCAATTATCGGGTGATTGGGCAAATAATCGCTCTAGTTAGTGGCCAGAATCTAGTATGATTACTTGGTCTTAGCATGTTTGATTTAGCACCCGATAATTTAGGGGAAACAATCAGCTTACTGAATGACTTCCTATTCTCTGCCGGTTAGCTGAAGCCGCACTGTGTGGATAGTGGCTTCGGCTGAGAACTGTCTCTCACACTCCCTGCACCGGACTCTGCAGATACATGCATTATGCTGTTCTGACACCTTTGAAGTATACTCTCTATAATCTGCAGCAGCGGCCACACAGCTCGGCTATGCCCTGGCCCCCCCTCCTCTGCTAGGATGATCGGTCTCAGCAGGAGAGTTCTATGGTGCCAATAACGGGACCTTTCCCTGCTGGGATCGATAATTGTCCCAGTGTATAGCCAACTTAAGACTGTCCTCTACTCTCCAAACTTTCAAGGACTCCCTTAAAACTCACCTCCTCTGAAAAGCTTATCAAATACCTACTACTTAACCCTCATTTACCCTAATTATAACCACTTTTCTATTCAATTTCCATTTCTTTACTTAAATTCCCTCCAGTTTTGCTACTAACACTGCGGTGTAATTGGATCATACAGCACTGAACGCTTTATACAACCCGGCTGCACCATTGTGACATATATAGCACTTTCCCTTATGTATCAAACCCTAATATCACTCACTTGAAATATAACATTCAACCTATGTTTGGTGGAGTATATTTCAATAGTCACAAATGTTGTCAGAGCCCCTCCCCTTAAATGTAGATTTACATAAACAGAGGAGGGGCATTGACAACCCCGGCTCACCACCTGAGTCTAACAGAAAAGAAAACAATTGAAGTATAGATGATAGATTTCACCATTATTCTGAACAGGGATCTAAATATTAATAAAAATGATAGTAGTAGTAGTAATAATAATAATAATAACAATAATAATAACAGTAATGATAATAACAAAGTAATAGTAATAATAATAGTAGTAGTAGTAATGATGATAATAATTATAATAGTAATGATAATAATAGTAATAAAGTAATAATAATAGTAATAATAAAAGAAGTAATAAAAATAATAGTAATGATAACAATATTAGTAATAATAATATTAATAATAAATAAATAATAATAATGGGCCGAATCCAGCTTTACTATCGCAGCATGAACATACAGTGAGTTACCAAATGTTCGTCTGCCGGTTAATTTCGTACGCGAGTGAAAAGATCGCTCCCCCCACTCACATCCGCAGTTAATTACACTTGCGCGTCCAGAACTGTACCCTATCGCATCCGTATGAGAATTTTTACGTGCGGACTAGATAATCGTGTAAGGGCTAAACCCAGCCAGACTGTACGATCTAAATATAAAGGCCAGCCCTTGTACGGAACTGCGTACGGAATCAACCTCTGAACATCCTGCGTTCCGTTGTGTAGTCCAGCATTCCGCGCATGTGCAGTGACTTATAGACAACTGATTACATAAACAGCGTAAATCGCCTACTGTACAGAGGCTGGATACAGTCCAATAATATGATTATTATTATTAATAATAAATCTCATCTCAGCCTTTAATTGAATGAATCAATGTCCTGACTCACACACTAATACACAATGTAGGGAAGAGGTCATCATGACAAGACATGGGAAGATGTACCTTGGCCGAGAGACGTGACTTAAAGCACAGTGACACTCAGCTTGTGCAATTCTCAGCCTCTGCTCCAAAGAATCCTATCAAGCAGCGACCATAACGCGCTGCAGCTGATATTCCTGCTCTGTCCATGACAGACTGGAACCACGTTAACACTTTCCAAACAAAGCCTGTTACCCATATGTAGGACTGTCAGTAAATCCTGGCCAGGATCAGCGGGTCAGCCCTGAGGATTTTCCTGCCTCTCTCGCAGCAACGGACCCGATCCATTTCCTGACCGCTAGGACTGAAAGATGCTGCATTGTGTGACTACAGTTGCTTACATGCCGCATTCCCAGCATGGGTCCCGATCCTCTGGATCAAGGATTCTATACTGCGACGGCTTATGGCGGCGGCGGAGGGGTGGAATGTGGACGGAGGGAGGTGGGGAGATATGCAAATTGTACAGTGAGGGTGCGCTAAGAGCCATCCAAACTATCCAGGCCGCCGCATCGTTCACATTTTACAGGAGGCCGGCGTGGAAGTCTTAAGTGAGGGGTTAACGGACGGAATTCCTGGTGAGCGAGGGGAGTCTGGATTCAGCCGATAACCGTCATGAGAACGCTGGATTCAGATACCGAGGCAGATCTAGAAGTCCACTGCAGTTAGCGTCCTTATTTCTGTACGTGCGATAAGAGACCATTAATCGCACAATTACGGAACTTCTGCCATCAGGACCTTATCTGAAAATGTATGCAGCGCCCACGCAGAAAAAGGGGCCAGTGGGTAAATGAAAACCGTATGTAGCGCATAACTATGCCCCTGCTGTTTAAATATGTCCCCCCCCACCTCATCGGTACACCATGTGCGCAAGGCGGGTTGTACCACACCGCCATCGGAAAGGCTCCCATCACAGAAGCCTGGATCAGGAGTACCGTGATCCGTGCTGGATGCGCCATATTGAAAGGCTTACGCCCACGCTGTCCACTCTTTGTGATTGGTTGGCGCAGTGCGACCTGCTGGCGAGTTACCTCCTGGGGTAGTTCCAGTTTGGAGCGGTCCGTCCCTTCTTTAGACTGAAGCCCCATCAAGTACGGCACCGGCGCGTCCAGGAAGTGCAGCAGCGACGCCGGCAGGATGGGGACGTACACATGCTGCCACTGGAAGGGGAAGAGAAGCGATGTGATGCCCTCGGCCACAGTCATCAGACGCTGGTAATCTGGACGGGTAATAACAGAAAGAAGAGACATCAAATAACTTCATATGTCCACATAACGTGTCAGGATATTGACAGAGCGCCCACATATAGGGCTGTACAAAGAATATTTAAGCATTCATATCATCCCCTGCGCAGTGGAGCTGACCATCTATATTCCATAACATATGGACACGGATACACCAGTTACCATACCAACAATTGTACTAATACAATGGAAGCTGTAGATCATTATAGCACCATGTGATTTGTTAAGAGCCAATGAGATCAGTTTGTGCGAAGAGCCAATGAGAGCAGTTTGTGCGGAGAGCCAATGAGAGCAGTTTGTGCAGAGAGCCAATGAAATCAGTTTGTGCAGAGAGCCAATAAAATCAGTTTGTGCAGAGAGCCAATGAAATCAGTTTGTGCAGAGAGCCAATGAAATCAGTTTGTGCAGAGAGCCAATGAAATCCATTTGTTTCAAATTAAAAACATTTTTTTGTCCCACATAGAGAGTGATTTAGGTACCATCAAAGTGAACCAGAGACGTGGACAGGTGGTGAGGGCTATGGATAATCACTGCTCGCTCAGTAGTGCAAGTCACAACATAAGAGAATAAGATAATAATAAATGACTGGGCTGAAGCATTATGAAGAGATGTCTGTGGGCATCTGTGCAATGAATGTGGTCATTTGTGCTCTGATTGAAAGTTACCGGACATTATATATTATACAGACTCAGAAAAGCAAATCTCACCAAGATCACGAGGAAAGATGCTGGATGAACAGACGTTATCTATAGACACCATGATCTACCTGCGTCATTACTCTGAACCACCAGGGGGCCCTGTCCTCAACACATCACTCATCTCCTGATACCCTCTGTGCTGCAGGGAGACCCTGTGCCTTCTACTATATAAATTTCAGTCTGTAGCTTCCTTATCTTGTCAGCCCAGTCCACAATAACATCCAGGAGTGGACAGGTGAAAGAACATCTCCCATTATAATACAGGTTGTTCTATTCATGACTAGGATAGCAATGATAAGCTTCAGGGCACCGACTAACATATAGAGAAACCAGCGTCCACCATTCATCTGGGTGGTGACCATGGGATTAACTACAGAGGGTGCAAAGGGTGTGGCTTCTACAGGGCCTGGAGGCTGACAGCTAAAACAGCGCTAAGCACGCCATGTATGTATGTATAGCGCTGTAGCACTCATTCATCGAGCGCCAAGTGCTGTTTTAAGCTGTCAGCCTCCGCCAGCTTCTATCAGGCAGTGGTTCCACCAAGCTCCGCCCCCAGTCCCACCTGGCTCTGCCTAGTCCGACCCACCCAGACCCCATCTCCTTGCTGTGGGTCTGTCACTTTCCACCCCTGGTGATGTCTTTAAAACTCTCCGATTCCCACCATCAGACACCGATCACAGGGGGACAGAGCACTCATCTGGTTTAATCAAGTTGCACATTTGCCTCATACGATCAATCAGTAGTGAAATTCAAAGAAATGAATGGAGAGAAAGTAAACAGCGAGTGTGAGGTCAGACTGTCCTGTCCTAGGTACAAAGTCTTGGGCAGGTTATAAAACGCTGTATAGTACACCGCCTCACGCATAATACATCCACAAATACACTGGGATTGTATTCACTGCCACATGAAACTGCAGCTTTACAGTCTATGCACAGATCTCCAACACTCCAATGCATGCAGCCAATCCCCTCATCCGTCTGTGGTCAGCTGCTTCGAGAAAAACTAACCGCGAACTAGGGAAATGAACCAAAATCTGTCTTATGAATCAATGGAGTCTGGCTTCTAACCAATTCAAAGTCTGCATTCACATACTCCGTCTTCTCAGCAGTTCCCAAAGTGGGTGATGGACGTCTAGAGCCAGTTAGTGCACAGGATCTGCATGGAGAAAGTACGTGCTATGCTGTCAAGGACAGGATGTGCTATGCTGACAAGGAGCTGGAATGGAGAGCTCCTCAGTGAGACCTGGGCAGCTAGTACATAGGATCTGCAGGGAGAAAGCCTGGGCTATGCTGAAGAGGAGCTGCAGGGAGAAAGCCTGGGCTATGCTGACGAGGAGCTGCAGGGAGAAAGCCTGGGCTATGCTGACGAGGAGCTGCAGGCAGAGCTCCTCAGTAAGACCTGGGCCAGCTAGTACATAGGATCTGCAGGGAGAAAGCCTGGGCTATGCTGAAGAGGAGCTGCAGGGAGAAAGCCTGGGCTATGCAGACGAGGAGCTGCAGGGAGAGAGACCGTAGCATCCTGCTTTCTCCCTGCAGCTCCTCCATGAGTCCTGGGCCAGTTGGCACACAGGATCTGCGGGGAGAAAGCCTGTGCTATGCTGACATGTCGTGCGCTGACCGGCTCTGGACTCACAGAGAGAAAGTAGGATGCTACAGCCTCTCTCCCTGCCACTCTTTTCAACCAGCTGGGTAATGACAGAGGGGAAGCTGCTGTGCTATGCTGACATGACCTTCGAGAGATGCAGTGAGCCAGCAAGCCACCGAATCCACACAGCATTTGCAAAGCAAAAGAAAAGACTGCAAAAGTTAAATTAACAGACAAAAATATAAAAACTTAAGTATTTTTGTCCTCGCCTAAATAATTAAATTGTTTTGACTCAACGAAAATAAAAAAAATACCCAGTTTTACCCCTAACACCAAGTTCTTAATACAGAGTGACACAAAATGATTTGTGTATTGAATGCTGCTTTAACTTACTGGACACATGAATTCCTATCGCCAGTGTTTACGGGAAGCAATGACTTACCTTGTGAGTACAGAAGAATCTGCATCTCCAGTAACACACACGTGAAAAGCTGGACCAGGTTCTCCAATCCCAGCAGCTCAAACGCCTCTCTCAGGGGGTAGTCCGACAGGGGGAGCTCGTTGGGCCCCGGACGTTGACAAACAATAGGTTCGTAGACGCCGTAAAATTTTAGCGACCTTCCCGGAGGCGGCAGCGGGACTTCATAGAGAACGTTGTGGATATAACTTTCCAGAGGTAACGGCGGCGGCTGGAGAGACGTAACGGCTTTGTAGAGCTGGGTGAGGAACTTCTTGCAGGACTGCATGAATGGGAGCGGCGTTATTAGACATATGCATTTGGAAACGTAAAGCGTGTCCCTGCTGATATCGTAGGAGTTATAGCGCTGAAGCTTCGCTAAGGAGGTGGCGTCTCCGTCATCGACGCTGCTTGCTAAGGAGTCCATGCTGCAGGAGGACGAGGCGTAGACGCTATTACACTGCTCGGCGTTGTGCATCTGATACAGAGTCTGCATGGCCGTGCATATTTGCTTGCTCGTCACCTCTTCGAAAAACGTCAGCACAAATCCGTAGGTCCTCGAGCCGTCTTCCCTGGTGATAATGAACGAATGGAACTGAGGGTCGCGGTTGTCAGCCTGGGTTCTGAAAGACAGTCCTTTGGGCATGCAGAGCTGCGCAAACCAAAGGAAGAGAAAGAGAAAAGAAAGCTTTAGAGCGTCATCCAGAGCTGAGCAATTACTTTAATCATATGGCAAGACCCACAACAGCCGAGATATAAAGAAGAACCACATTCAGTTACGATTTTGCTGCTTTTTCCGTTCGTATTTTTAGGTACGGTTGAACTGCTAATGCGTAGTAACTTTTTTTTTTTACACAAGCTACATAGGATTTAGGCGCGGACTTCAAATCCGTGCTTAGTGAGATGTCTGAAGGGGCGGCCAGTCCTCCGTATGGGAAGTGAAGTGAAAGTGGATGGGGGGGAGGCATTTAAATGGCCTAATATGGGCGCGGTTAGGAAAGTACGCACATACCGAAGCAACTTAAGCACAAATATACGCACAGAGAGTTAAGGTTGCCCTATGGGTGTTTCCCTGCAACTTAGGTGCGTACGTTTTTCATACGCAAGTCTGAATACGGTCCAAATACTAAGCCCCCCAAGGCCTGAACCAACTTAATGGGTGCACAGCTTTCCCAGCTCATCACTATATCCAAGTGTAACTTCTTTACCACACACTACAACAAATACGTGTTAAAACATACTTTTAGCAGGCACCATTAAAAACAATGTTTATAGCTTGCAAAATAAACACTAAGGGTCTGATTCACATATAAGAATCTGCGATTATTTAGGTGCGCATATTTAGGAAGGGGTATACTGTGCATGCCTAGGGACCTAATATACACAATTTACGTAAAACTTAAGAACGGGACAGCTCTGAATCACCATGACGAACCTATCTCTTCTTGGTTCGTTGTGACTTAAGGAGGAGGAAGGGGCGTGCCAGGAAAACTTAAGAACAAAGATAAGATTGGGTATAGCAGGGGTGACGATGTTGTTTTTATATGTACTTCCACCTAATAAAGGACAGTAAAGCTGAGGACACACTATACAGTTATTTGGCTGATCAACTGATAATTGCATTGTGAGTGTGCACGAGAACCAATAATCGTACCGGAACTGGTGGCTTTGGAGATTGGAAAAGCGACGGAGCAATATCGTGCATACTGTTTGGAGCGACTGGCCGCCATTTCTGCAGATACCAAGGCAGACAATCTAAATATTTTCTTCCAACAGCAACATCCAATAAATGCGCAACTTATGTGGAAAG